>PVLD010012921.1:0-58152 GCA_004027595.1 Dinomys branickii | reverse complement strand
CATTTTTGGGTATCAGATTCAAACTGTGGAGCTATAAATTCCACAGACAGTTCAGCAGGCAAAGGTCTGCTGCAGAGCCTGCTGCAATGGTTACTTCTCTTTGGGAGAATGTCCCTTAAGCTGTCTGCTGAGATTTCTGCTTCTACTCCCTACCCCAAGACCTGGCTGGGGCGAATAAACAGCTCGCCACCCCAGGATTCTTGCAGATAGGCCACTCAGGTGTTCCTCCCTGGGTGGAGCTCCTTGCCCCCTCACAAAACCCGTTGGGGCGCCTAAGTAGGTCTTCCCACCCGGGAGATCCCGCAGTCCTTAAAGCTGCTTTGATGTCTCTCGCTGGGCTGAGCTTCTTCCGGATTCAGGAAAAACCAGTTAGAGCGCGCACTTAACTCACCCTGTGATCGTGTAGACAGGAGTGCTGTTCAGATGTTTTTCCCTGGATGGAGATTTTCCCCAACTCAGAAATCCTTCCGGCCGGTCGCTGTTGCTCCAGTTCACGCAGCGCTGGCTGCGGGGGTGGGGTTCTGATCGGGATCCCGGAGCGCTGCCAGGTTTGGCGCAGTTTGTCCCAGTAGCGCGTTCTCTGTCGGGTTCAGGAGCTAAATCCGTTCTTCCCTCTGTACTTGCTCTCTCAGCTGGTTGTCTCCTTCCCGGAATTCCTTATTTCTGTCTTCATATTGCTATATTTCATTGTTTGGGTGGTAATCCTCTGGGAGGTTCTCTCTCTGCTGCCTACCCGGTCACCATCTTCCCCGAAGTCTCTTGTTGTTTTTAACATTTTTTCTTTGTTCTGTGTTTTTGGCAGTTGAATTGTAATATAATGATGAAAATTCCTTTTATGGTTATGTCTACTATATACCTCCTATACCTGGGTTTCCAAACTTTTCCCAAGGTTTGGATTTATTTTTGCTGTTATTTCACTGAATAGTTTGTAAATGCTTTTAGCCTGTATTCAACTTATCCAACCAAACTGAGTATTCATAGGGTTAGCCTCTTAGTCATGTTCCACAGGTCACGCATATTGTGTTCATAATTTTTCGTCCCTCCCTCTGTCCCTCTCTCCCTTCCCCTTCCTTCCTTCCTTCACTCCTTTCTTCTTTCTTCCTTCCCTCCTTCCTTCCTTCTTTCCTTTATTTCTACCTTCCCCTTTATTTCTTCCTGTCTTGCTTTCTTTCTTCTTTCTTTCCATCTGCTGCCACTATGAGCTTCATGAACATCACAAATGTGAACCACTTACATGGCCCACTTGCTTCAGAGAGCCTATCTATGCACTTGGAGATGTGGCAAACTCAAAGCAGCGGCATAGCTCTGAATACACAAGCAAGTGGGGAAAACAGACTACTGAGTTCTGCACTGGAGGGTGGAAGCAAAGGAACTGAGTTAGTAGCTGATCTCAATCCTGGTGCTTCAGTCTGAGCTCCCTACAATACTCCTACAGTGGCTGTTGCTCCTCTTCCTGGAGGGCAGTGTTGCCCATCACTGAATTATCCATGGCCTGAGCTCTGTGCTGTTTGCACTTCTCAGTGGGTTTAGAACAGAACTTTTCCCTTTCTACAAGTCTCTTATGGCCATCTACCACCCAATCACTGCACCAGTGTGGCCCTAATGGTGTTGAACTGTGGTTGTTTCATAATCTGTAATCCCATAGTAGCTCAGTGTGTCAATTACTTTTCTCTCACTGCTGAGACAAAATACTCAATGCCCAAAATTATGGAAGGAAAGATTCATTTAGCTCACAGTTTGTGGAGGCTTCAGTAGATAATCAGCTGGCTCCAAGGCAGGGTGGCTTGGCAGAGTAGCAGCGCTTCATGTTGGCAGAAGACAGCAAAAGCGACAAGAGCAAAAGAGCAGGTAGAAAAAGCCTCTTTTCCTCCCTTATATTGTATGCAAGCTATCCACCCACACCATCTCCATGCCCTCATCTTGTAGGTTCAGGATGGTTACAAAATGAGGGCCCAGGTCCCCTTATGAGTCACTTAGCTAACGTTTTAAACTTCTCTGTACTCAAATTGATACACTGTATCAGCCATTACACTTAATTCTAAACAAAAAGTTTCTCTCAAGGTGACTCCTAGTTTAGTATATTTGGCAATGGCAAGCACTGTAGTTGGATGTTTTCTCCATGGCAACCTGGCCTTCCATGTAAGAGGAGTCCCTCTCACACTAAATGCCCACACTGGATTTATGTTTTGCTCTAATTGTGGTTGTCTCCTAGGGCTGGACCTGCTAGGCTATCATTTATAGTGCAGGTTGCCTGCACGGTCTGGGTTCCTCTGCTGGTGCAGAGTCATTCACTGCTCTCTGTGCAGGAGCTGGGCTTGTCACTGGGCATTACTTAGTGCTTTTCTCTAAGTTGCCTTTCTGGTTCTTCTTGCTTCTTGGCTTCTTTCCACCTCCATTTTTTATGCTGCCGCTATAAAAATTTCTAAAGTTTTTTTTTATTAGTACATGTTTGAAATTCATAGTTTACAGTCATTTGAGGAGTGGTTGCATGGACATATCACAGGTTGTTTCTTTTTTTAAAAAATCTCTTTACCTCCTCCTTCCTCCTCTTCCTCTGGTTCCCTTATCCTATGTTTTACACTTATTCATGTTATTTGTCTTAGTATGTTATAACAGATAATTTTTACATTGATTAAGGTTATTGGGTTCCTGTATGTTTCACATCTTATTTCCCTTCCCCTTCTTTTCAACACTTGCTCAGGTTCCCTTAGGCCACTGCCCTATTGCAAAAGTCCCTTCCTTTCTATCCTCTCTCATTTTGTTTGTTTGGACTTTGACACACTCAAATGAGAGAGACCATGTGATGTTTACACTTGTGTTTCTGGTTTGCTGCCCTCAACATTATATTTCTAGGTGTATTCATTTTCCAACAAACGTGTCATTCTTTATAGCTGAATAGGATTCCATTGTATATAGATACCTCCCATTCTTTATCCAATCATCTGATGATGGGCATAGAGGCGGCTTCCAGAAGCTAGCTATTGCAAATTATACTGCTATAAGTATTGGAATTCATGCATTTTTGTAATATGATGACTTAAACTCTTTGTGGAGGATGCCTATCAAGGGGTTAGCTGGATTGTATGGAATTCTTAATTTCAGTTACTTGAGAAATCGCCTACTGATTTCCATAAAGGTTGTACTAGTTCACATTCCCACCAATGATGCAGGAGGGTTCCTTTTTCACCGCAGACACAATGGCATTTGTTATTGATGGAGTTACTAATGATTGCCATTCTTTTTGGAGTAAGATAGAATCTTAGCATTTTAATTTCCACTCTGTAATGGTCGGAGGTGCTGAAAAATTTTTCATATGTTTGTTGATGATTTATATTTCTTCTCTGTGAAATGTCTGTTTATTTCTCTTGCCAATTTCTTGAATGGTTCTTTAATTTTAGGTGGTTTAATTATTTTAGTTTTTTTAATATTCTAGATATTAGGCCCCTGCCTGGGGAGTAGTTGGAAATTTTTTTTCCCATTCTGTAGGTTGTCTCTTCACTATACTCTGTATAGAATATTATTACTCCGATGTAATCCCATTTGTTGATTCTTCCTGCTATTCCTTGTGCATTTGAGGTTCCATTTAGAAAAATCCTTTCCTATACCTGTATTTCCAAGTGTTTTACCTCCTTTATTTTCCAGTAGGTTTAATGTTTTTATTTTAATATTTATATGTTTCATTCATTTTGATTTCAATTTAGTATACAGTGAGAGATAAGGGTTCCATTTCATTCTTCTGTACACAGATAACCAGTTTTTGAAATACCACTTGTTGTATATGCAATCTTTCTTCCAACATAAGTTTTTGGCCTCTTTGTAAAATATCAAATCTTTGTATATGCCTGGGGAGGTTTCTCTATCCTCAATTCTGTCCCATTGATATGCTTGTTTGTTTTTGTTCTAATACCATGCTGTTTTCATCACTGTTGCTTTGTAGTATAGCTTGAAGTCAGATATAGCTATACCACCAGCTTTGCTATTGTTACCCAAAATTACTTTTCCTATTTGGAGTCTGTTCTGGCTTCATATGAATTTTAGAATTGTTTTCCCTCTATCTATAAAGTATGTTTTTGGTACTTTGATTTGGATTGCACAGAATCTGTGTAACAATTTTGGCATTTTGGCCATCTTTATAACATTTGTTCTGTCTGTCCAGGACCAGGAGACATTTTTCCATTTTCTGATGTCTTCTTCAGTTTCCTTCCTCACAGAACAATAGTTTTCTTTGTCGAGGTTTGATGAGGTTGGTTACTAGGTATTTCATATTTCTTGGAGCTACTGTGAATGGTATTGTTTTCCCAATTTCCTTCTCAACCTGTTCATTGTTGATATACACAAATGCTAATGATTTTGGAGTGTTGAGCTTGTATCCTGCTACTTTACTGACTGGATTTTGTTGGAAGCATCTGTTGGTATGATCGTGTAGTTTTCTTACCTTGTTCCCATGTACATAATGTATTACATTTATTGACTTGTGTATGTTGAGCCACCTTTATATCTCTGGGATTAAACCTACTTGGACATGATGTATCACTGTTTTATACTGTGTTATATTCTCTTTGCTTATATCTTGTTGAGCATTTTTCATCTATGTTCATTAAAACAGAGTTTTAATCTTATGTTCATTAAAGAGATTAGCTTAGCATTCTCCTTTTTAGTTGGGTTTTATCTGGGTTTGTCCTTAAGAAGTAGAGTTTCTGGCACTCACTGCTCTGCCATTTTTGCAGGTATAATGCTACCTGCTTCTTGATTATCAGAAATCTCCATGTAGGTGCCCTACTGAGGCATAGTTTTCTCCTTTGTTGTCCTAACACTTCTCACTCATAGAATCACATGAAGGACACTTCTACTTTACTGTCTTACTGGGAAGACCCTTACACTCTGTATATCTATTACACGTACAGGAAGACCCTTACACTCTGTATATATATTACATGTAATATTATCTATTATGTGTACAGATAAATCTACTTCCACATTAGACTCTCATGGGTACTTGCCTGCTGTATTGTGATATTTCTGCCCATTCAACATTCCTGGAATTTTCAAAGCAGTACTCAATTCCAGATACACAATCTGGAGTCCTTGACCTGTACCACTGTGTTTTATTTGTTAAGGACTTTTCACAATGAAAAGGTCATTGAACAAGTGATTAAACCTGGACATTGTTTGCAACATGCCAGTTTCGGGTCACACCTTGATTTCATTCAGTCAAATATTTCCTAATATAAACTTTAATTGCTCTTATTTCTGGATTTCCTATTCGTCTTTCAACTTAATCATGTAATTTACAGTTATTTTCTTGTGGGCCACTTATCTGGAGGAATGAATGATTAAAGTCATAAGGAAACCTGTGGGGCAAAAGTACACAGGCTCTCTGAAGGACAAATGGCTCAATTGTGATGAAAACTGGGGCCAAAAATACATGGCTTTCTGCTAAGCACATCGCAGTTGGAAAACACCAAGAAGTTTAGATTAGTGACTCATGTTATGTCTCACCATTGTCCTTCCCCTTTCCCTAATAAACTGCTTAAACTTGAAAGAAGTCCTTGCCTGAACTGCTTTTAGTCTGTTTCTTTCCTTTCTCTTATATGTTAAACAAAACCTGAAGACTTCTTGCTTTGTGGCTGCTTCCAGGAGACTCACTCACTTTCTCTTTGGGTCAGTTCCTCTGGGCCTCTTGGTGTTCAGTCCAAGTTCTATCTCTGAGCAATATTTTCCTCCTCCATGCTGCAACATTTTCTTTTGTCTGTACTGAGCTTCAGCTTGAATCCATGCTGTTTGGGACAGATGCACTGGAGGGGACAGAGCTGCTAGCCCTAGGAGCATGTTTGATCCAGTATTCTCCTCTTCATGTTAGGGAAGCTGATAGCTATTTGCTCACTATCCTGGCATTTCTGTTGTGCAAAATATCTATAGCACTGACTGAGCATTTCCTCATACCAAGCACAAACTGGGTCTGGGAGGTGGTAGGGACAATGACGAGTAAGGTATGTCTCTAGCTATGTCAAGATGCAGCCTGGAGCACAAGTGATGGCATGGCCTTTTGTTATCAGACAGACTGTTTTCCTTACTTGCTGTGTGAATTTAGATTTATTTTCAATTGTCCTTTCCCTTAGTTTCCTTGTCTGTAAGTTGATAGATAATAAAACTTCTTTAAAACTGTTCAGTGTACAATATTTGAATCTGGAATTTTGTGGAAGGCCCATGTATGGAAACCTTCTCTCTTGCATGAAATTACCAAGAAGTGATGAAATTTTAAGAAGCAGGATCTAATGAGAGATCTGATTTCCATAAAGGATCATTTCAGGTCATTGAAGTGGGATGACTTTGAAGGGAGTTCTGGTATCCCAGGCCTTGTCTCCCGCCTTTCATTCTTGGCCATGAGGTAAACGGCTTTCCTGTATTCATGCTACTTATCATGATATGCTGCCTTGTCACAATCCCCAAAGAAATGGAGACAATCAAATATGGACTGGAATTTCCAAATCTGCTAGTCAAGCAAACCATTTCCCTGTATTAGTTATTAGTCTTCTTTTATAAATAAAAAGTACTTAAATTTTATACATAATAATTCTTTGTTTATTAGACATGTTCCAAATATTTTACCTAATATGTATTTTTTTTCTTTTTTACTGTATTTCTTTAAATCAAAGTTTGGAAATATTTCTGTGTATTCAAATTTATTTAATGATACTATGAAAGGCCAAGTTAGGCAGTAGGAGGAGGGTGAGTTTACACCCTGTGCATCCTCCATTGCTCTGGCTTCACAGTGCCAGTAGGAGAGTGAGTTTGTGCCCTGTGCACCCTTCATTGTGCGGAATGGTTTTGGTGACAAAGCTGAAGACAGCGCCAATGGCAAGAGTATAAACCTGCACCTCGCACATCCTCCATTGCCCCAGGTCTGCAGCACCAGTGGGAGCAAAGTGAGTCTGCACTCTGTGTGCCCTCCATTGTTCTGGAACAGCAGTTCTGTTAGGAAGAATGAAGGTCGTGCCAATGGTAAAAGTATAATCCTGTGATGTCCATGTCCTCTACTGCTCCACATGGGCAGCACTAGTAGGAGACCCCTAAGACTGTTTTACTGGCAAAAGAAAACATCCGGAGGAAAAGATACCTCCTAGGAAAGCTTCATCATCAGCGATTAAGGCTATCTAATATTAGAAAGCTAAAAGCACCAACAGGAAACAAAACAAAGTAAAAAGAAAAATAAAGTAGAAAATAGAAAATGACAAGATGAAGAAGCAAAATGCAATCCAAAACATCCAGCCCACCCAGGACAAAGAGAGAAGGAAAATCAGAAGCCACTGAATGGAACTCTGAAACATTAGCAGCAGAAGTGAAAAAACAAATGGAAAAGGCCATGGAAAAAATAATCTCCAAGGTGCAAAAAGAAATTACTAACATAATAAAGGACATTAAAGCAGACATAGATAAACAAATAGAGGAGCTCAGGAAAATTAAGGAAACCATGAATCAAAAACATAAATGAGAAGTAGAAACAATGAAGTAGACCCAAACAGAAATATATGAGATTAGAAACTCCACTGAAACTACACACAGCAAATTTAATGAAAGGGCAGACAGAATATCAGATCTAGAAGACAGGAATACAACTAGGAACCAGGAAAAGAAAGATAACTTAAAAATCACAAGAGATCATGAAAAAGAAATCCAACAGCTACAGGATGAAGCAAAGAAGAACAACATATGACTGATTTGAATCAGTGAGACAGCTCAAGACAGCACAGAAGCCATTAAAAACCTCTTCACAGAAACAGTGGCAGAAAACTTCCCACATATGGATAAAGAATATGACACACAAATAAATGAAGCATACAGAGCTCCAAGTAGTCATGAGAAAAATAAATCCACATGAGGCATATAATAATCAAGATTCCAGAAATTCAGCACAAGAACTAAATATTCAAAGCAGCTAGAGAAAAGAAACTTATCACCTATAAAGAAAAGCCCATGAGAATCACAACAGACTTCTCAACACAAGCCCTCAAATCAAGAAGAGCTTGGAGTGTAGTATTTCAAACCCTAAAGGAAAATAATCTTGAACCCACATTGATATATCCAGTAAAATTTTCCTTCCAAATTGACAGAGAAATAAGATACTTCCACAACAAGGAGGAACAGAAGAAATTTATAACCACTAAACCAGTTCTACAGCATGTTTTAAAGACATATTAGAAAGAGATAACAAAGACTGCATATGCAGGAACACCAATATAAGGAAGCTGGCAGGCAGGGCAAACAGTTAAACAGAGCAGAAAGGCAGAGAGCAAACAACAAGGAAAATACACGAAAAGGAAAAGCCAATATATATCAGTTATAATCATCAATTTAAATGGTCTCAACTCACCAATCAAAAGAAACAGACTGTCAAAATGGATCAAGAAGCAAGATCCAACAATATAATGCATGCAAGAAACACATTTAATCCAAAAAGAAATTCATATACTAAAAGTTCAAAGATGGAAAACAATTCTCCATGCCATAGGAACCCAGAAAAAAAGCAGGGGTGGCTATGCAATTTGTAGACAGTGCAAACTTTAAGTCAAAACTGATCAAGAGACAAAGAAGGTCACTATATATTAGTTAAGGAAAAACTCCAAGGAGAAGTGGTAACAATCATAAGTACTTACGCACCAGACACATTCACTGAACTACATAAAACAGATCTTTACTGACATGAAAAACCAAATAAGCACTAACACAGTTATAGGGAGGGATCTTAATACCCCACTCTCACAAATGGATAGGTCAACTAGACAAAAACTTCACAAAGAAATCTTAGAATTAAACCAAGCCGATGAACAAATAAACTTGTTAGATATCTACAGTGTTTCACCCCAAAAGAAGAGAATACACATTCTTCTCAGCTCCTCAAGGGACATTCTCCAAAATAGATCATGTATTAACTGACAAAGTGTGTTTAAGTAAATGTAGAACTGATATAACACCATGCATACTATCTGACCATCGTGCAATGAAACTAAAAATCAGTGACTAAGGAAACAACAAAAGCTACATTAACAAGGAGAAATTAAACAACACCCACCTGGACAACCAATGGGTCACAGAGCAAATTAAACATGAATTTAGACACTATATGCAATTAAATGATAATGCTGATACAACATACCAAAATGTATGGGATGTGATGAAAGCAGTCTTCTAAGGAAAATTTATAGCTATGAACTCACACATCAGGAAAGCAGAACGAGCTCAAATAACATAATGTTGAACCTCAAATTTCTAGAAAAAGAAAAACAAATCAAACCCAAAGCCCATAGGAGGGAAGAAACTATAAAGATGAGCTGAAATCAATGCAATAGCAATAAGAAAACAATACAAAGAATCAGTAAATTGAAAAGCTGGTTCTGTGAAACAATAAATAAAATTGATAAACTGTTAGCCAACTACATCAAAAAGAGGAAAGAAAAAACACAAATTCAAGCAATGCAGAATGAAAAAGGGGAAATCACAATGAATCCCACAGAAATCTAGGAGATCATCAACACCTACTATAAGAACCTATATTAGAAGAAATGGACAGCTTCCTAGACACAATCGAACTACCAAAACTAAATCAACAATGTATAAAAATTCTAAATAACCCAATAACAGACAATGAAATTCAAACTGTAATTTAAAATTTACCAACAAAGAAAAGCCTATGCCCCAATGGATTCATTGTGGAATTCTACAAAAATTTAGAGAAATGCTGCCACTAATGCTGAAACTCTTTAAGGAAATTGAAAGGGAAGCAGTACTTCCAAAGTCATTCTTAGAAGCAAATATTACCCTGGCTCCAAAACCAGAAAAAAAAAAACCCAACCAAGAAAGAAAACTACAGGCCAATCTCTGTAATGAATATAGATGCAAAAATCCTTAATAAGATAATGGCAAACAGATTGCAGCAAATCATAAAGAAGCGTATACAACATGACCAAGTAGGATTCATACTAGGAATGCAGGGATGGTTCAACTAACATGGGAAAAATCAATAAATGTAATACGTGAAATTAACAGAACCAAAGATAAAAACCACATGATCATCTCAGTAGTTGGAGAAAAAGCTTTTCACAAAGCCTAACACTGACTCATGATAAAGACCCTACAGAAAATTGGAATAGCCATCTATGACAAACCAACATCTAATATCATATTAAATAGTCAAAAACTGAAAGCTCTCATTCTAAAATCAGGAACGAGACAAGGATGTCCATTATCAACACTCCTATTCAATATAGTTCTGGAAAAAATTAGCTAGAACAATTAGATAAGAACAAGAAAAAAAGAAATAAGGATAGGAAAGGAAGAAGTTAAATTATCATTATTTGCAGACAACATGATACTTTACATAGAAGATCCCAAAAACTCCACCAAAAGACTCTTACAGTTAATATCCAAACTCAGTAGTGTAGTAGAATACAAAGTTAACACTCAAATGTCAATAACATTCCTATAACAAGCAACAAAGTCACAGAGAGGGAAATTAGGGAAAGTATGCCCTTCATGATATCATTTTAAAAATGAACTACCTTGGTATCAATCTAACAAAGTATACAAAAGATCTGTACAGTGAAAATTACAGTACCCTAAAACAGGAGATTGATAAGGATATCAGAAAATGGAAAGATATTCCTTGCTCTTGGATAGGAAGAACCAACATAGTGAAAATTTACTTCCAAAACTGCTATACAGATTTAATGCAATACCAATGAAAATACCTTTAAGATACCTCACAGACATAGAGAAAACATTCCTGAAAATTCATTTGGAACCGGAAAAGACCTACAATAGTAAAAGCAACTCTGACAACAAAGGCAAATCAGAGAGTATCACAATCCCAGACCTTAAATTATACTACAAAGCTTCTGTGACAAAATCAGCATTGTATTGGCAAGAAAAAGGCCTGAGGATTACTGGAACAGAATAGAAGACACAGAGGCATCTCTGAACATACTCAGTCACCTTATCTTTGACAAAGGAGCCAAACTTGTGCACTGGGAGAAAGGCAGCCTCTTTAATTAATGGTGGTGGAAAACTGGCTTTCCACATGACGAAGACTCAAGCTCTACACATGTCTATCACTACACACTAAACTAAAATCAAAATGGATCAGGGGTCTAAGTGTTAAAATAGAAATGCTGAGTCTACTGGAAGAGAAAGAAGATAGTGGTCTCAGAGACATAGGTGTAAGTAGATAATTCACGAATAAAACCCAGACTGGAAAGGAAATAATAGAAAGAACTGACAAATGGGATACCACTTTATTAAAAGCTTTTGCATAACAAAGGAAATCATAAAAAAGTGAAAAGACAACCCACAGAGTGGGAAAAAATTATACTCAGTTGTCCCACAAAGGACTTATATCCAGAACATATAAAGAATTGAAAAATATCGGACCCTCCAGATTCAAAGACCCAATCCAAAAGTGGGCATTGGAGATGAATATGTACTTCTCAGATGAAGAAATGTAAATGGCAAATAAATACATGAGTAATTGTTTAACATCATTGTTTATTTGAGAGATGCAAATTAAAACACTGAGATTCCATCTCACTCTAGAACGAATGGCTATCATGAATAAATCAACTGATAAAAAAATGCTAGAGAGGCTGTGGAAAAAAAGGAACTCTTCTCCACTGCGGGTGGGAGTGCAGACTGGTACAACCACTGTGGAAATCATTGTGGATTTTGGTAAAAAAACCTGGAATTGGAGGTCCCATTTGGCACAGCTATTCCCCTTTGGGGTATCTTTCCAGAAGAGTTAACATTATCATACCACAGTGATATATGTACACCCATGTTTATAGCAGCACAATAGCTACAACTCAGAAACAACCTGATGTCCATCAACTGAAAAATGGATTTTAAAAGTGTGATTTTTTTAATGTAATGAAGCATTACTCATCTGTAAAAATGATAAAATGGAGTTTTTTTATAGGTAAATGGATGCAACTTGAGACCATACTCATAAGTGAAATAAATCAGGCCCATATGTATAAATATCAAATTGTCTCACTAGTGTGAAAAAATGAAAAAGTAATAAGATCTTAAATGTACAATAGGTATTGCAAATTGTGAAGATACTGTTAAAAAGAAAAGGCAAAGTGTGATGGAGAAAGGGGAAATAAATAAAGGAAAAAAGATATACAAATTAGTTAAGATTTTTGTACGGCTAGTTTCTCAGTTCATTTAAGAAAAAGTCTTGTGCTAATATTGTATAGACCATATAGCATGCATATATATTTTACTCCAAAAAACTACTAAGACAATAATACACAGTGTATCAACTATTGAAACTGTCCTAATAATGTTTTGAAACTTGATTTCATTATTATGTTTATCTTTCTTTAAAAGGAAAGAACAACTAGGATGGGGGAAAGAAGAAAAGAAGGAAGGGATGTGTGTGTGTACATATATATGTATGTGTGCACACACACACACAAGATAGGTAAGATTGTTGTACTACTAATTTCTATTGGTTCATTGAAAGGAACAGTTAATGTTTAATTGTTTAATCTATCTTGAATTCTTATATCTGGTAATCTGAGCAACTATATTGAAGATAACAATATGTAATATAGCAACCATTGTTAATTTCTTATCATTTTGTTTGGAAAATCTGTATCATATATATTGTTTTTCTATTGTTTTGTTTTTGTCTTTGTTGTTGTTTTTCTTTTTTTTCTCTTTCAAATAAAAAAGAAAGGCCAAATTGATGAAATTATTGAAATCAACCTCCAATCTCATGAGAAATGAGATAATCCAAGGAATAGACCCTCAAACAGTTATGAACATTTTCTTCCTGTCCTCTTCAGCCTCTGTCTTTTATTACTAGAATCCTTCATGGGTTGCAACATCTGCAAAACCCATCCCTGTTCTCACACCGGAGCCCAGTTGGCTCTATTTTTATAGAAATACTAATTTAAGAAAGACTTAGTCAATGATTTCTAAGATAAAATATATAATTTCTATACAAATACGGTCAGTTAAACTATTTGAACAATCTGTCCAATAATGAAATTTGCTTTAGTTAGTGTTTACTTGAAATTCTTAAAGGAAGGCCAGGCACTTACATTTCTGTTAGTCATATTCTTTAATGAAAATTTATGTGAACTTGACATCAAATATTTTCTTATCAACTCATGTCATGCACAGATAATGCAGTCAAAATATGTATCTTGTATAAATTTATATGTTGAAACCTGATTTCTTGTGTAATAACACATGGAGTCAGGCTTTGGGAAGTAATTCCTCTCATGTGAATGCAGTCAGTACTCTTATAGGAAGGGATATAGTTGACTGATTTCTAGGCCATTTTATGATGACTTTCAAGATTCTAGGTTACTATGTGCACGCCCTTACTTACACAGTAAGTATTCATGGAACCGTGGGATATAACAGAATAGTACTTCCTTAGATCAGCTTGTGTTATATAGCAAGGAGCGATGGTAGCCATAATTATAGCATGTTACATTACCTTAGATCCTTAACTTCTGTTCTAACTGACAGAAGGGACATTGAAAGGGTGCCAGGAGACTGGTAACATGAGAGGGTACATGGAGGAAGCCAAGTTGAATGTATCCCCTGCTCACAGTCAGCAAGGGGTGGTGGAGGGTGGTGACCTTCTCCCACACGAGGAACTGAGTTCTGCCAACTACGTGAGTCTGAAAGAGGCTTCAGGCTCCAGAAAGGAATTCAGGCTAGCCCCAGCCTGCCAATACAGTCAGAAAAACCAGTTTAGCTGTGTCCTGATTTTGCCCTACAGAAATTATCTGATAATAAATGGGTGATTCTTCCAGTCAAGAATTGCTGGTTAATTTGTTCCTCCAAGACAGAAAACTAGGTTGGGTATTGTGGTGAACACCTACTGTAATCCCAGCATTCAGAAGGCTAAGGAAGTAAGATTGCAGCAGATTTAAGGCCAGCCTGGGGTACAAAGTGAGTGCCTATCTCAGAAAACAAAACAAAAAATCAAAACAGATAACTAATGCAAAAGTCAGAAATATTTGATATTAACATCACAATTGTGTTTATTTTTTAATCTTTTACAGATGAAGAGTTATGTTTAATCAAGGATATTTAGAAAAGGGGAACTTTAATAAGAAAAAGCTTCAGGGAAGAGAGAAGATTCAAATATTTTCCATGATGTGAAGGAAACTGATGAGTAGAGATGGGAATGTCACTTGGAATAAGATTCTGACACACAGAAAGGCATAAGAGTAGTGACAATACAACGCTGCTTGGCAAATTTTTAATATTAAGTATAGAATTATTATAAGAATAGAGAGGCCTACTATAATTTAACAAATCCTATGGAAGGATAATTGCAAACATACTTCTGAAATTTATTTAGAAGTTTTAAGAAAATGATTAAACCAACAATATTTTATCATAAGATTTAACACAGTATACTGACTCCATTATCAGTTGGGGCCAAAGATCTGTTTCTTGAAAGATGACTAAGGTTATGTAACCCTGGTCCATTCTACAATAACATCGCTCTCATTTTTACCTCTGGACTTCCTATAGACAGCTCTAGCTGAAGATCCTACAGGCCTTTCAAACCCGCCAAGACCAGGGCCTTCATTATTGCTACTATTTGACTCTCCCCTCCAAACTCATACATAAATTGAGTTGCCATGGTGAGAGGGAGGACTTTAGTAGGTGACAGGACAAGAGGGCTTGGGATTGAGGATGTTGTAAAAGGGCAAGTTTAGCTCCCCCTGTTTCCCCAAGTTCTCTTGCTTCCCACCATGGAGTGACAGCAAGAAATCTTTTGTATGATGGTGCACCCTGACCTTAGCCTTCCCAGTCTTCAGAATAGTCAGTAAATTTCTGTTCATTGAAAAGTGTGTAGATGTCATGTATTTAATTTTAGCAGCTCAAAATTTGTCTTTGATTATAAAAACATCACCACAAATACCTGAGGCAGGTTTTCCGTGTTAACATGGTGGCAGGATCTGCTTTCTACACTCAGCTGTGAGGTCTGACTCTTTGGGCTCAGTCTTGTCTCTCTACTTTACCCAGGTCCTCTTGGATCTTGAGGCCAAGTTGCCTGTGCTTCCTGAGGTTACCTCCTTCACTGGCACTCTCCTCTCCCTCTACCACTGCTCTAAGCGGGGTCTCTCTGTCTCTCTGTTTCTGTCTCTGTTTCTGTCTCTGTCTCTGCTTGCACAATCCTCCAATGCCTTCACTCTCTCTCTCTCTCTCTCTCCTGACCTATATTTCCCCCTCCAAGACCTTAAGACTGTGTTACTAATTTGCCAAAATGATCATATCACCAATATGCCAAGAGGAATTTTTTAAAAGCACTCATTTCTCAGGAGAGAAAATCTAAACTTGCATGAAATTGAGGAATCATTATTAATTAGCTTCAAACATTCCCCATAGTGATGTTTACAGGTTAACAAACCTAAATGCTTGAATTCCATAATAAGCCTTGCTGTTACACTGAACCCTTGGTCTTCAGTACTTTTCCCCAATTTTCTTCATCAAATTCCCCCTCATCCTTTGAATTTAGCCCCAGGTATCTGCAGTAGGTAACATTCAACCTAATCATAGAATGGAACTTTAAGATAACCATGATAGATGTTTCAGGTCAAACACTGCCACTTCCTGAGGTAATAGTTTTGGAGGTAATCTTTATTGTATCTGTCTTTTCACTGTTTATTTTCCTCAGAACTGTTGGGGAGATAGAGAACAGGTCTGTGAGAGAACTTCAAATCTCTCTTATGCTCACAAGTCACCAGTATGTTTTTGAAAGACCTCTGCCTTTGGGTGTCCCTGAAGGAGGAGAAGGGACACGAAGTCAAATAAGCGGTCACTGACTCTTGCAAACATTTTCTGCTACTCATTCCAATTTTAAGATTTTGAGGTTGAAGGAGCAGCGATTCAGGGTTGCCAGGTGTGGTGAGGGATGAATGATGTTCTAATCATGTCAGATAAAGATGATCCTGAGACTCCAATAATCACTGAGACAACCCCCATCCTTAAAGATGGACACTGTGAGCCAGACAAGGGTTCTGAATCTGTGACCAAAGTGACAAACCGAAGAAAAGATCAAAAGTTATGGTATCCACTTGGAGAAAACCAGAAGTCAAACCTTCTAGTGACCTTCAAACTTTAAAAAGTTCAGAAAACTCTTCTAAAGATGTAATCCAGACTGGATGGGTCTATTGGGGAAGGTGAGGCCAGTCCTTGCTCTCCTTATCTTCAGCGACAGTGGCTACAGCAGGACAAGATATTTCAAATGTCATTGAGAAGGCAGAGACTTCCCTTGGGATCACCAGTCCTGGTGAAATTTCTTCTAAAGTCATGTTTGTAGCAGAAGAGAAAAAAATACCAGAGAGAATGAAAACTTCTCCTTTGCAGCTGATCCATTTGGTGTATTCTCAACCATTTCTACTGCTGTTCAGAGCGCAGGAAAGAACAGTATTGCTGGAGGCTTGATGTCTTAGTATTCATTGGGAAAAAGACAATGGGTATAATAGCAGAAGGGGATCCTGGCTTTAAAAGAACTGGGTATAATAGCAAAAGGGGATCCTGGCTTTAAAAGAACTAAGACTCTGATGAACTGAAACTCTACACTATCTCAGGTTTTATGAGAGGCAAAGGAAAAAGAAGAGCTATGGATTTCCAATGGGGTTACCAGGGAAACTGAAAAAGTACCCACGAGCTACTGTTTGATGAATTTCTAGGCCATTCCCATCTAGAAGCTCTGGAGATGCTTTCCCATGAAAGTGAATTAAAGGTTCAGTCTTCCTTAATTCTCTAAGTGGAGAAAAATTAGAGACCCTAAAACTTGAATTAGAGCAACTCAAAGAAGCATTTTCCCTAGCAGAGTTTTGTGATGAAGAGAAGGCAGAGAGAGAAGAAGACGAAGATTTTACCAAAGAGGTAACAAAGCTGTTTTCCCAGCTGCAGGTCTCCTCCAAACCAGAGAAACTTGCCAGGCCAGGAATACTGCTTATGAACGGATCAAGGCAAAGCCATTAGCAGAGAAAAAAGAAGAAAAGCAGTCAGATGGAGAAAATACTGAAAAAGTCTAAAAATTCAGTAGAGGATATCTGCGATTTGCAGTCTGGAGCCGAGCGGGGCCGACTGCCTGCTCAATTGACCTGTTTCACAAAACAGCAGCATTGCTTCTCTGTGGCCAGAAGCAGGACATGGCAGCCATAGAAAGGAGCCAGACTCTTCCCCAGGTAATAGTTAAGTAAAGAGTTTTCCACTCTATCTAAAGAGTTCACCATTCCCCTGACAATTGCTGGGGTCAAAGAAAAGGCAGATGCCCTTAACCCATTAATCACTGCAGTACTTCTAGAGGTATCAAACAGGGCTCCCCACATCCAAGATGCCGTTCAGCTACTCTTACCTGTGTTGGAGATCTCTCTCATTGAGAACAGGACTGAATCACCTATACATGAACTACAAGTCCAGAAACTTTTGTCAGAACGTTGAAGAACAGAAGGTTTTCACCTTGGATCTATGGTAGTGAAGAAATGGCCGCGTAAAAAGTCAGGCAGCAGGACAAATTTAGAGTAAAAGTTTATTCTTGATTTGGCTGAAGTGTTCAGGTCTTTGTATTACTCTTTCTAGTTGTTATAATTAATTAATTATTTAAAAATAAATATAGAAAGTCAAAGAGTAGTAGCTTTACACAAAGGCTAATGGGGCACTCAAGCAAACATACTTGTCTTTGATATATTGCAAAACACTAATAATTTTGTCATGGATACACTTTACAGCTAATGGGTAAAATTGGTAGTCAAGTAAGTGAAAAACATCTTAATTCAGTGTTCTAGAATTCACAGCATGCTTGCTTTATTAATGTCATATACTTGCTCCTTTCTAGAATAAACTGTGTAGATTTGAGAAAACAAGGCATATATAAATTCTGAAATGATTACCGTTTACTACATGCATTCTTGGATATGCTTAGGAAATCTAGTCCTGTCTTTAATTTTCAGTAGATGTTTGGCATTATGGAAAACTTTCTGAAATACTGTACTCACAGCCACATGACCTATAGCAAAGTACCCTTTGGCTTCAGATAATGCTGCCACCCCAGATGACAAGCTTTAGGTGTAGCCAGCTCCTACTCAACTGGATTAAGGGCCAATAAGTTTAGTTTAGAGAAATAGCTTTGTGTCCACAGATACTCCAAGTGTCTCTGGATTGTTTTTTGTTACCATTTTTTGCAAAGTCTCTACGCAGGATAAATTCTTTAATAGTGAACTCTGGAGGAGAGCTGAAGACCTTTTGTTAGTGGGCTTGTGTTGTTTGAGTATTACTGAAGTCAGTTGTATACTCATAGAAATGATATTATTTATAACAGGATTTGACCTCTGAAATACATTTTTTATTGTCCTTTTTTGTTTTAATGCATTATTTGGCATGCTGCTGAATACCACTTTTGTCCTTCAAATCTTAAGCTTGTTTTGTTGTTTTCAAACACTAAAAGCTATTTTCATATCCACTCTTTTTAAAAGAAGTATTCCAACTTTGCAGTTTTTGTGATTGGGATACCTTTTGTGAGCTCTGCCCTTTCTGAATTTCTTAAAGTAAGATGTAATTGTACCCACTTAAGTGTGATATTCCACAAATAACAAGGATTAAAATCTTTTATAGTATTTTAGTAAAAATAAAGATTTTGGAAAGGCAAAACCAAACCCCAAAATAGTAGAATTTCGTTCTGTTAATGAAGGGATTTGCTCCCTGAGGCTTTTGTTGTATTCCAGTGCTCTGTGGCCTGAACTGAGACTCAAAAGACATAATCTTATTGCTAGGTCCCAACCTCTTCCTCTACCCTCCACCTCTATAGCATGATACCACCTAGTGATACCTATTATTTACATTTATGATGCATTAAATTGTTTCTTTAATGTAACAACATGTCTATTAATTATTGGTTTCTGAGAGAGTAATAGCATATTATCATATTTAGTAAGAGATATTATTAGGATTTTTTTCTTCTGTGAAGAATGTTCTCAGTATATTGACATATATTCTACTGAATGTGTGTATCACTTTCAGTAATATAGTTTTTAACAACATTAGTTTCACCAATCCATGAGCATGAGAGTCTTCCCATCTTCTAGCATTGTCTTTAGTTTCTTTCTTTAATATTTTGTAATTATCATTGTAAATATCTTTTATTACCTTGTTAGGTTTCTTCCTAAGGGTATTATAAAGCTGTTTTTAAAGAAATTGCTTTCTTGGTTTCTTTCTAGTCAAACTCAGAAAGATTTTGGTGTACAGAAAGCTATTGGTTGTAGATGTTGACTTTTTTTGTCATTATCACCTTCCTGAATTTGCTTATCAGCCCTAAAAGTGTTCCTCTTTTCTTAGTTTGGGTGAAAATTTAACAATATTTTTTTATTTTTAAAGAAAACTATTGTTTCTCTCATCGATCTTTTGTATGGTTCTGTTAGTCTCTGTTTTATTAATTTAAACTCTGATTTCAATTATTTCATTTCTTCCATCACTTTGGGGGTTTGGTTTATTGTTTTTCTAAGACTGAGATGCATCACTTGAGAATATTTTTAAATATAGGGATATATAGCTATAAACTTTGCTCTTAGCAAGGCCTTTTCTGCATCCCAGATTCTGATATGTGAGACTCCATTGACATTTGACTCTAGGGTTGTTTAATTTCCCACTGATTCTCTCAATGACCACTGGTAACTCAAAAATATATTATTCCATCTCAATGTGTTTGTGTAGTTTCTATGGTTTCTCTTGTGATTTTATTCCATTGTGATTGCATTCTACTGTGTCATTTCATTCCACTCTGAAATTGGAGTCACAGATTATTTTGTATTGGTGTCTATTTGCTCCTTTAAGTTTGTTTTATGAAATTTCTCTGCACCAATATTTGATGCATGCGTGTTTGCTATTGCCATATCTTCTTGTCGAAGTATTCCCTTTGCTGATATGTAAGAACTTTCTTTTTCCCTTCTGACTACTCTTGACTTGATGTTGGCATTGTTCAGTATAACTTCCTAGTCCTCCTTGCTTCCAGATTCCATTTGCATGGAATATCATCATCCACCCTCTATTTCCAGGGTGTGTACATCTTTGCAGATCATGTGTGCTTCTTGCAGGCAACATACAGGTGAGTCATGGTTTTTATTCAATCTTCTAATGTTTCTTTTAATTAGAGAATTAAGACAATTTACATTCAGAGATATCTTTTAAGAGTATACACTAATTCTTGATGTTGTCTTGTTTTGTGATGTCTTATTCATTTCTAATACTCATTTCTTAGTCTAATTTTCTTCTCTGTGTAGTGATCCTTAAAGTATCTTTTTAAGTGGCTGTTTAGTGGTCATTAATTCTTTTAATTTCTCCTTATTTTTGAAGGTTTTTAATTTTCCTTCAGTTGTGAAGGATAAGTTTGCTGGATATAGTTGCTTTTTTTTTCTGTGTTTGAAAAACATTACTTTATGCCTTCCTGGCCTTTAGACTTTTGCTAAGAAATCTATGGTAATTTGTATGTGTTTGCATTTGCAAGTGGTTTGGCATTCAAGTTATTTGGCCCCTAACCTGATCTAGGCTCTAGGCTTGTATATACAACTAGGCCTTCCCACTTGCCCAGAGTTCACCAACTTCATATCCTCATGTGCATGGCCTGTATGTCAGGCTTGATCTCCAGACTGTACTACTTCAGGCCCATGCCAGCATCAATCTGCTCCAGAACCGCACTGGCCCAGCAGCCCCAGACTTCAGGCCTGCCCTAGCAGCACACTGGTTCAGTGCATATACGCTTTAGCACGATTCCTGAGGATATAGTTTTTAGATCCTTTCCACAGTCTCAATCAAAAGGAGCACCCCCAAATGAGTCCAGGCTTCAAACTCATGCACTTGCTAAAAGGGGATAAGATCCACCAGTCCATGGACTCCAGAAGTAAGACCATACACACTCTGTACCAGGCAGCCTACCCAGAATCTCTGAAAAAGCTAGTCTGTGAATATTGGTACTATTTAGTTCTTCACACTTACACACACCACAGCACAACCACAGAGGTCAAGAACAACTGGGGAAACAGATCACGAAAAAAGCAAGCTAAAGTGCATGTGACTAGCCTGAGAAAGTGGAGACATATGGATTGTGTGACACAGAATTCAACATTACTGTTGCAAGAAAGCCAGCAAGTTTCAACAAAACATAGAAAATCAATTCAATGAAATGACACAAAAATATATTACCAGGGCATTTAACAGAGAAATTAAAATATTATCATAAGTGAAATGAAAACTGCAAAAGACCATCAACAGTCTACTTGACCCCCCCCAAAAAAAACCAAAAAACCTGTGAATCTGAAAAGAAGTTATTGGCTTATAGGCAGTGAGAGAAAAGAGTCAAAGAATAAATAAAGCTCATGGAATTTATGGGACAGCTTTAAAATAGCAAATTTTCAAGTCATATGATTTGAAAAATAAGGAGATAAAAATAAAGTTTAAAATTTAACAAAATTGTAGCATAAAACTTTCCAAACCTGGAGAAAGAAATAAATATCCAGGTACAGAAAGGTCAAAAGCCTCCGTAAGATGCAGTTCACACAAGATTTCTTCAGGACATATTATACTAAATTTGTCAATGTTTGGAGACAAAGAAAGCATCATGAAAACAGAGAGAGGTAATAGCATACAAGGAAATTTTAATCTGGCTACCAGCAGATTTCCCAGCAGAATCCTTAGAGGCTAGGTTAGAATGCATATTAAAGGAAGAATAAGTGGTGACCAAGAATGTTATAACTAGCAAAGTCTTCTTCAAAAATAAGCCAATAGAGCCCACAGCAACCAAAACCTAATGGAGTTCATCACCAGCCTTACATTAACAAAAACTGTTAAATTGAGTTCTCCAAATCAAAAGAAAGCATATTAATGAGTAACATAACAACATCTGAATATATAGAAGTCAGTGGTAAAAGTAAGTGCATATTCACATTAAAATACTCCGACACTGTGATGGTAATGTATAAATTATGTATTTATTGTAAAGCATGAAAGACAAAACTATTACAAACATCACCATAATAATTTGATAAAGGATATATAATATATAAAGATGTAAACTGTGTCACTAAAAATCAAAATAGGGATAATGGAATTAATATGTAGTTTTGGGTTTGTGAGTGATTCAAGTGTTATAAACTTAAAATAATCTATTATATCTTAAAGAAGATTTTGTTAAAATCATGATATCCATAAAGCAAACACCAATAACAAATATGATAGAAATTTCTTGATCACGTTGCTAAAGAATAGTTAATAATGTCTGCCTGGTGATTCAGATGATCTGGTATGCAGGAGTCGGAATGGATACATGAGAAGGCATCTGGAACATCTCAAAATGATATGATGGTGCGGATACTAAAATAAAAAATAAAAGACACTTTTAAAATTTAGACCATTCACATTCTTCCATGCAAGTGCAGGAAACACTTGCTGTATCTCAGTGAAGATTACCTGTGTTTCCACTCACTTCATTCATGTCCCTGTGGATTAAAGCCAACTCAGTATAAGAGCAATTTTTACTTTCCTGGTTCTCTTTTGTGTTTTCTCCAACCTTAAACCCCTTCATAACATGAATATATGACTCTGTAATTTTTTCCTGTATTTTCCTCATTCCCTTTCACCCTGAAAAGAATGATAATAATAACCAACATTCAACAACTACCATGCATAGCTCTGCAGCCAGCAAAACACTGCATGATTTCATGGAAAACAAGTTGACTAACAAGCACAGCTACAGTAACTTTAAATTTTGTCTCCTCTGACTACTGCTGGCATGATTTTAGCCATGTCATGTTCTCACAGCAGCTCAGTTTTCCCCAAAGATGGTGCAGCTGAGCCCAGTATACAGCCATTGTTTGAGAATCACGGGAGATAATGCAGACGAGACCATGAGAAAAGCAGCTGGTGCTCTGTGGATGTCAGTTAACTTCCTCCCTCAGAAATATGTCACGTGAAGTATCTGATACAATATTTTATGTGACGGCATAAAAATACCATTCATACAATGGAACTCTGCAGAGAGATTAAATGTAACTATTACTACCTATACGCATATAAATGCAGATACCAAATTCATTCAGTTAGGCGGTTGTATGTATGCAATGTCAGAAGTAGAATATACTGGCTTTTTCCTTTACTCTTTGGAGCAAATGGAAGACTGATGCTTTTAAAATAGAATTTTTGAACCATGTCTTTATCATAACTTTCTTTGTGAAAACTTCTGTGTAAACTGCAAAAACAAATAATAATAGTACTCTTACAGGAAAAACTAATAGTGGCTGTATAGAAAACAATCAGTGTAATTCTCCCTGCTCTTATAATGAAAGTTCAAGGTTGTCCTGAAAGGAAGCCCCTGACTTATGAAAGAGTTCCATTCTGGGAGAATGTTTGTATATCGGATTCGTTTGTAAGTGTGACAAAGGGAGTCTTGTACACCTTTCACAGAAATATACAATGTAAAGCATAAAAAACATACACACAAATACAGTAAGTCCCTGACTGTACTGTACTGCTGTACACCATCACACTGTACAGTAAGCACACAGCAGCACAACTGTGATAATAACTGCCAGGCACCTGAGCTACTTCTACAATTTGTTTGCCTCTATGAACATTTGTAATGCAATGTTCCCTGGTATCTGTAAAAGTTCACAATTCAAATGTTTGTAAGTTGGGGAATAAGTGTATAATGATTACACCCATTTCTGGTCAGCATTTAGTGGTCGCTCAGAGACTTCACTGACTCTACAATCTAATTATGATTTGGTGACTGATGATTTCTCTGGAAAAAGTGATGGTGCTTTCACGCAGAAGCCGGCTAGCCCTAATTATTCATATTTTCCCTAAAGCAACATAATTCGGCTTCAGCAGGATAGGAAGTACTAAGCAACTATACTTAACTTCCCACAAGGTGGTCTTATATGTTCTATGTGCAAAGACTGAACTAATGATGGAAAATCACGGCACTTCATTCTTCACTCACCCCCCCTACTGTCTCATTCTCTGTCAGCCAATCCCTTACTATCAATAGAAACTTAAAATCTACCTCTTTCCAGAGCGAAGCAGGTCAAATCCTTCGTTTATCTTTTCAAGAGGTAAAACATTGGTTATTAATGGATCCAGTGGAAATTTCTTTGCCATAAAATCGGTCACAAGTTTGGGGACAGATTCTTTACCCTTAAAGCCTGAAAGAAAGACAGCATTGTTAGATTGAATAGAGAAAAGCAGGAGAACTGGAGGGGAAATTTTCAAGTAAAAGTAATCTGAAAGATTATAAAAAATGATCCATTCCGCAGACTGCTACTGGTGAGGAGAGTAGGAAATGGAGGGCTTCCACACCATGCTGTAGTGTGTTTTAATGCCCCAAATCAACCAGGGCCCATAACTAGCTATAGAATTCTTATTATCTCTTTTATAGAGACATTAAATGACTACCCAAGTAAAGTCTAGGAGCAAATGTACAGTTGTCTCACAGTGAGCCAAGAGTGTAGATGCTGGTGATTGCTGTACATTTCCTGTGTGTGTCCTACCAGGACATTTAGTGCCTCATGCACTCATAAGCATAAAAAGAGCTGATGCTCGAAGTTCCTGCTTACTTTCTCTCTGCATTTACTCCATAAATGTTTGCCAGAGAAGTCTCTGGCACCACAGAAGTCTGTCTGGGGACTCTCTCTACATTTATTCCATATCTAATTGTTTTGGATGCTATAAATATGAAATGAACTTTACATGCTTTTAAACCACAGTGCTTTTTCAAACCATGACCTTGTCACTTATAAAAGGGAAGAAATTCTGAGGTTAATACAAATCTGGTCCTCACACTTAACTACCTACCACCAAAGATGGCTCCTTTCCAGGTGCGTCCAGTCAAGAGCAGCATGGGGTTCACCGAGAGGGTCTGAGAATGAGGAGGGACTCCTACAATGACGCTCACACCACATGACTTACTGCAGCAGAGCAAGGCAGAGTTCTGGAATGAATAACAATAAACATTTAGCACCCTTAAAGTGGATTTCTGGTCACACTACTCATGATACACAATATCATGCAAAATTTAATTAGCTAGGTTGTAACTGTTTGGAGCAAAGAAAGTATATCTTTCGCTTGTTAATTTTCCCTTGAGTTTAGCACTTGTTGCTTTGAAAAATGCCTAGAAAATATTCTTTGAAGAAAGAATGAATGAATGTCTTCCTTATAAATACATAAGGAGCCAAATATTGCTACAGATATATAAAGTCTGGGTTGTCAGGGAGGTTGCTGGTTGTTTTATCATAATTCACAGTTAACATGAGAGTGAGTTACTTCATTTTTCATTTATCTCAAGTATGTCTTTTGATGGTGAAAAAGACATAACTATTACCTCTCACAATTTCTCTATTGATGATTTGGTAATTTTTGTTTATAATAGGTTCCTCTATTGTCTGAAAAGGGCATAGTTTAAATTATATTTTACCACCCTGGAATGTATCCTGGTTTTATTTTAAACTACACTCATTATTATAGAATTTCAAAAGGCAGTCCCAAAGCCCTTCCCCCAAGGCAGTGGTTCAAACATGTTCTGTAGTAAAAGATTGGCTTAAAATTTTCCAAGATGTAGAATTGATTGAGGCATTTGATTTTGAAGTGTGAAATCTGGAAGAGCAGATATCCTCAGAACATGTCAGTCTTTTGGTGTCTTCAATAAAGGATCGACACAGTTGCACATGAGAAAACAAACAAAAAGAGCATAACGAGGAAAGTTAAATCCGTGGGAAAAGTTAGCTTTTCTTGAGACAGCCATCATCTGTGGTATTTTGTTCCAGGCCATGACTACAAAAGCTTCTCTCGTGTGTTGTAGCTCTGCACCCATAACACAGGTGGGACTCGCAGAAGAGCCAAACCAAAGATGGGCATAAGTTTGGCTCTAGGGACTTACTTAAGATTTCTACAGAACTCTGGTTAGATGAAATATGAATGGTAAGGTGCTCTCTCTATGGCAACTGATATTTGAAATAGTTTGAAAATAAATTCTAAGAATGAGATAAACACTGCTAGCTTGGAAATAATATTTCATATTAAGGACACCAGCTGACTTTAATTCTAAACATATGACAGATGGCATCATGAGAAGTATTTCATATGCATTCACTTATGTAATCTGTAACAGTGCTATGAGATAAGCATTATATTTGGGGGGTGATATTTCATTGTTTTTTCAAAGCATTTTGTGCTTGTTCTGTGCCAAGCATGGTGGTGTGGTTTTGGCTAAATACAGCAATTCATGGAAGTAAATGTCTTCCTTAGGGTACATTTTCTCTCAATAGTGGACTTGGTCCATTATTTCTTTTGGATGGTTTTCAAAATTTATCAAAATGTAAAAAATATTTAAACTACATTGTTCATAATGTATTGGAAAGACAAATTTGTTAATAAGTGCAAAATTTATATTATTTGTATTTCCTTGTGGAATTTGTTTTTGCTATAAATCAAGAATGTGAATTGGTAATGGCTCCATTAAAATATAAATACTTTCCAGCAATGAAAAAGAAACTTTAGGTAATACTTCCTGTCTTATAGAATGAAGGATTTCTCATAGCCCTAAATTTAATAATCCAAGTCATAAGCAGGAGATTCTCTTTCTAAAATATATTTACACATAAGATTTATATTCTACTTCCTACAAGCATTTTCCAGATTGCAGAAGATGAGATAGCAAAGCAAATTTTTGGTACATACTATGGTGTCAAGCCGACCAATGACTTCAAAGGAGAAATCCACACCTCCATTGGTCATTTCCTGTAGCACCTCTTCAATAGGTTTGTTATAGTCTTGAGGGTTGATGCACTCAGTGGCACCCAACTCTCTGGCCTTTGCAAATTTGTCTTTGTTGATGTCCACAGCAATGATCCTGGCTGCTCCAGCTGTTTTGCAGCCAATGATAACAGAGAGACCAACTCCTCCCAGGCCAAACACAGCACAGGTGGAGCCCTGAGTGACCTGTGTTTGAAGAAAATGCAAAAGTGGATTGATAGTGATTGTCAGAAAGTGCTTGAGCCATATAAAGTATCAGGCCTTGTCTGCTCTCAGGAGCTACTCAGACTCCATGTCAACCTGCTGCCAAGGCTCTTTTGGTTACAGTTACTTCATGTTTAAATTGAGGGACTTGATCT
This sequence comes from Dinomys branickii, assembly GCA_004027595.1. Taxonomy (NCBI): domain Eukaryota; kingdom Metazoa; phylum Chordata; class Mammalia; order Rodentia; family Dinomyidae; genus Dinomys; species Dinomys branickii. Next base: position 30,958 of record PVLD010012921.1, on the reverse strand, counting down.
AAACCAGTAGTTCTCAAACGACTGCACAAAAACCTCATCTAGGAGCTTTCAAACACCACAGCATCCTTGCCACAGGCCATGCCAATTAAATCAAACTCTCTACAGGTGTCTCCCTGTCCCCAGTGTACACCAAGGGTAGGCCCTGAAAACAAGCTTCGACCTCTAAACATTAGTCACTAATCATGATGAGATTCTCAGATCCATCAATAGCCAGTTTCAGTTTCTGATACAGACACAGAAACAATTTTGGGGATGAAACAAATGGATGAAGTTACTTCAGCAACCTGTGCTATAATCTAATTACACTATCAATAATTAAATCCTTGCTTAGTTCGGTAACTGTCAGCAGACATACGCAATGCAATGAGAACAGAAAATAGCTCTGAAGTATATAAGATGCATTTTTGTTATAACAAAAACCTAAACAATAGCATAAATTGAACAAATAACTTCAAGAAAATAACACTTGGGACCCTGGTGATGCTTGTAGGTCTTTATCACTGATATTTAAAATAAATCAATGAATAATAATGCAGAAATTAGTTTATATTTTAATAATATTGAAACGCTTTCCCTGAGCATCCTCTGATTCTGTTTGTATATAGACTCAGTTAGGCTACCTGCTGTGGTCAACAAGGCCTCTGAACAAAGATGTGCCCTACACTTGCTCTCATGGCTTACACTGGTTGTGGCTATTGAAAAACCCCAATCTTCTATAGTCAGCCTTCAATAGATAAAATATTCCTGTCCCAAGTAAATTCAATGTGATGTTCCCTTAGGGCCATCTATTCACTCATTCCTTCACCAAATGTTATTAAATATCATCAGGTACAAGGCCATTTTAAACTTAAAGATACAGGGCTCATAAATGTGATTTAAAAATGCTAATAATTTTGGATCATGATTTCTGATCAAAATCTCAGAAGAGATACTAGTCTTAGATCAAATACTTACCAGCTGTAAAAATTTGGGTAAATAACTTTATGTCTTTGGGATCTCAGTTTTTTAAAGCAAACAATGCTATAGATTTGGGGAAGCAGTGTCTGCAATGAATTTCGCCTGATATATACCACTTCTGATGTATGCGTGTTGTGGCAAGGGAAGTATGAAACCCCACAACAAATGACAGGAACGTGATGTTTCATTACTTTTACAGAATGGGTGACCCTTGATCTGGGGTTGTTTCAAGTAGGGTTTGGAATACACTGTTAACTTTAATCCTGGACACAGCATATAGAGACACTTTTGTTCTCAAAATCAACCTTTGGAGTCATTGTTCATTTGATATCTTGTGGGCCAGAGCTGCTAATTCCTGGCTACCAGGGATGGGAGGCAGTTTTATCTTAAGCCCTACCCACTGAGATCGTAGATAGGGAGAAAATGGTTGACTTGGTTCCTGGGGAGGTACTTTTGGTTGTTTCTTATTTAAAAATTGCAATAGAAAAAAACCCTACATTTTATTTACACTGGCTCCCTCAAACCTAATAGAACCTATTGCCCTAATGTGTGTATCTTTGCACTCTAACTGTAGAGTAATTTTACTAAATGAATCCCCAGATCTAAGACTCAGTATTCTCATGAAAACAAATACTGAATAGGTATTGAAAATGAACTCTTTACTTTTCTTACCTAATTATCAACAACATTTTCATTTGTGATAAACTGGTGAATTTCCTAGGACAGGTTCTCAATCTCCTTCTGGGTCTACTTTTCTATAAATTATCAACCACACAAATCTATGAAAATAACCTGTGGTCTCTGGGAGAAACTGCTTCTCTGTGGTTGCTGGCAGATTGAGTGTACCTGATGTCACTGACCACTGCCGAGCCTACCTTGGCAACTTTGACTGCAGATCCATAACCGGTAGAAAATCCACAGCCCATGAGACAGACTTTCTCCAGTGGTGAAGCTGCATCAATTTTGACCACGGAGATCTCATCCACCACTGTGTACTGAGCAAAGGTGCTGGTGCCCAGGAAGTGATGGACAGGCTTCCCTTTACAGGTAAACCTAGTGGTGCCATCCTGCAGGGTGCCCTGAGGTTCTGACAACCTGGTCAGTGCGACACACAGACGCACAAAGCACATGAGACACAGCACAACTGATGCACAACCTCATTAACAGAGCAAGGAAAGGGAAGACACCTACTGAGATTTCACACACAAGTTGCTTTCTGGGTGTTTACAAATTCTGCATTTTCCACACTGAGGAGTAAAGAGCGGGATGACTTTATCACCTGGAGAGGAAATACAATAAATTATTTTTCAACATTTACCCAGGAATTAACAAATGAAGAATTTAAAGCTTATAGAGGCATGTGTCTTTGAAAATTTCTCCAAGACATAGAGTCCAGTCACAAGACTGTCACTGGTCACTGCCTTCAGCATTATTATCCATTTGGATTATGTGTCTTCATATCCAGAGAGGACGTGAAGATGTAGATAACAATATGGTTTAGAAATTACTTCCACTATATTAATAATTAACATTATTATGCATACTGATTTTACTTAGAAACTTTATGCATCATCACATTAAATTATTAATGAAACCTGAAATCTAAATCTGCTATTCTATGATATAAATAATATTACATTATTATATATAATATTATATGATAGAAATATATTTATATAGATATAAATTTTAATTTCTATGAGATGTTGGGAAGGTGGGATATTTTGTACAATAAAATTAAGTAAAACTAAATGTAATTATTCCTATAAAATTGTAAAGATTCAGTCATTGGTTATATTAAAAATGAGAAGTTTGATCACCAATCTTTCAGTTTTCTAAAAGTCTATGCTTATCTTTATTATGAAGTGAAAGCTTTTAAAAATCATGTTTTTCTAGGCTAAAATTAATAAAAATGACACAAAGAATTCAAGAGATTCCACTGAAAATCTTAACAGTGAATTATGCACTTTCTTTTAGAATAATAACTGAAATTTGAATAATTTTAGCTAGCAATTTCTGGAAAATCTGTTATTCCTGCTCTAGATAGGGCAGGGCAAAAGAAAAAGTGTCATGTATTGCCAGTTTTTTCTAACTAAAGGAAACAACATGACCTCAAATAAAAACTATACTATTTGTTTTACTTTCTGTTCAGAGTTTAACAAAGAATTTGAAAAAGATGGAGGATGAATCTACTGTCTAAAGTGATGTTTTAGAATTAAGCATAATTTGTCTTTTAATCATATAGCTTTCTCAATGAAACCAAGAAAAATTGTTGGGCTGTCACATTTTATGGCCAAACATTATATGAAGGTGATGGCATGGAAATGTTTTGTTAATTCACTTCTCATTGTGAAAATGTAATGCTACACAATAAAATTAGGATTGAGCATTAAAATGAAATTATTATCAATTTGTAACCAGCTAAGTTTAACTATAGCTACCATTTTTAAAATGTCGTTTGTGGCTGCCTGCTTCCTATTCTGTTTCTTTCATTTCCTTCCCTCTGTTCTGTTGTAATGCCTATGTGATCAGGAAGGTGGCCATATTGGAAGAGGAAGTTGGTGAGCAGGTGCCACCCCTCACCTGACAAGACATCCTGTTGACTCACTCACAGCCTCACAGCCCCCACAATTTGACATACTTATCTAGAGACTGGGACATAGGGACACAGACTTATGTTTTTTCCTTTTCTCATTTGTAGTTATGTCTAGGTCTTGGCACAGGCAGTAAACTCTGCCCCCCTAACAGGGAAGTTACTAGAACACGAACTTCACTTTGGCTGGCACTGTGTGCTAGTGATCCTCATGTACAGCCAGCTCTAATCTGGCACCTGACATCAAGTATAAACTCAATAAATAGTTGTTGAAAGAGAAAATATATGGTCATCTGCATGTAGCATGCCTGAGTCAGATGGAGAGAAAGGGAAAGGGGCCACCTCTATGTTCCCAGCTCAGCCAGGGTGCTATGAGAGGTTTTACAACTCCAGATGCTGCAGTTCCTGATCTGCCCTGGATGATCTTGGCATCATGACCCGATACATTTAGTAAGTGTGAATTCTGTACCTGGCTTTACTGAAGTCACCCCTTCCCCAATGCTTTCCACGATGCCAGCTGCTTCATGGCCCAAAATCACAGGAAAAGAAATTATAAGGTGTCCACTAACCACATGGTCATCTGAGCGACAGATTCCTGTGGCCACAATCTGCAGATGAAAGGGCAGATGATAAAATTCAGAAATGACTATGGCTCTCAGATTTACCTGAGTCAATTTCTTAAAAGTTTGCTTCTAAAGAGTTCCAAGGCATTGTGTATAATCCACCTTCTGTCCAAATAACAAAACAATTACTTATTCTCAAGAATATCCAAAACTCTCCTCAACTTATCTTTTGTGAATTAAACAATCTAGAATAATTAATCCTGTGAAATAACTGATCTTGAAATGTTTGCTTTATGTAATATACAAGAATGCATACTTTTTATGGAAGCAAAAATTACAGATTAACACCACAGAAATATCTAATGTTAATTGGTTTTGAAATTTTCTGAGTTTTTAAAACTAAATTAAAATAGAAGTAGAAAAGTTTTCACCTTAATGCGAACTTCATGGGCCTTAGGGGGTGCAACCTCTATCTCCTCAATGGAAAAGGGTTTGTTTACCTCCCATAGCACAGCTGCTTTGCATTTTATGACCTGGAAAATCAGACAGAAAGATGAAGCTTTTGCTATCAGCGATTGTGTCTCTTTACCTTTACATAAAACACCTAGCCCCATGCCCCATAGCTAACTCATTCTGTATAGAAATGAATGTTTCTGGTTTACAAGAATGAAAATATCTTTTAAAAATGTGTGAAGCAATAGCAGAATTACAGAGAAGTACAATTACCTTTATAAGACATTGAAATGAGACAGAGTACACTTGTTTTAGACCATCCTTATGTTCTACTTTTTTCTCAAAAGTGTTAGGACATCAGTATTCCTGATACTTTCTATTGCTGTCCTGGAGCTTGTTGTTTATCCACAACTGCTGACTTGAATATGAAGTTTTATCATTATTTTGTTGATATCATTATTTTGTTTATCATTAAGTTTATCATTGTTTTGTTGATAATGCCAGTGTCTGTTCATATAATGCCTGTTTCTCCCTTACAAATTTTTCTGCTTAGGCTGAAAGGTTCTGATTTTTTGGAGACAGGGTCTTGCTATGTAGTTCAGGCTGGTTTTGAACTGATTATGTAGCCCAGGCTGGCCTCGAACTCTCAGCAATCCTCCTGCCTCAGCCTCCAGAGTGCTGGGATAACAGGTGTGTGCCACCACGCCTGGAGGGACCTTATTTTATTTTATTTATTTTTTATTTTTTTATCTTTGAGACAGGTTTGCTTTATGCAGTTCAGGCTGGACTTAAACTCACTTTGTAGTATAGGTTAGCCTTGAATTTACAGGGATCTTCCTGCCTTAGCCTTCTGAGTGCAGGACCTGATTTTAAAATAAGCTCATACTAAGCTTTCTGCAAAGGTGACTTCTCCTTCTATTTGTTTATGTCTCTTCTGTAATTTTCTTTCTCTGCCAATTCTGTGTGGCTTGTGCTTATATTACTCTTATGAAATAGATTTAACAGCCTGTTTTGGGGCTTCTTCCAGATTAGATTTAAGCTTAAATTACAGAGGTAAAAGCTAGTAGGGTGTGTGTGTGTGTGTGTGTGTGTGTGTGTGTGTGTGTGTGTGTACATGCATGCATGCACACACACACACACAATATGCTTTTATATATACATACCTATTTCAAAAATTGGTGAGCTATCTACTTGAATTTCTAGATATCTCATCTTTCACATGAATGTTCCCCAAAGTAAAGATGAATGCATATTTTCAGTGTTTAGAAATAAGCCATAAAACCTGTCTTCATTGTAGTAAAATGTGCAATTAAGAGAGTCTTTTTAAGAGAGAATTAGCACAGTTGGAAATATGATTGGAAAATTCATTTGGAATTTGTTTTTCTGACAATTGATGTTCATTACTTATTTGTCAAATATGTTTACAGAATGTACACAATAGTCAACCCCAAAATAAAAATGAGATACTTGGAAATGATATACTAATTGTAGATAGGTCCTAAATATTGGGGACCTTAGATTTGGCAGCACATTGTGGACTGTGCTCCTAGGAAGGCAATGGTGAATTATTGCCTTATTTTACAGATGAAAATGTTGAGGCCCAATTGACTCAGCAGTTGAGTAATATTTCCAGTTTTTCCAGCACCATTTATTAAGGAGATTATCTTTTCCAGGAGGTTATATTTGGCTCCTTTGTCAAAGATAAGGTGGCTGAGTATCTCTGGAGTTGTTTCTTCATCTTCCAGTCTGTCCCATTGATCCTCAGGTCTATTATTCTGCCAGTATCATGCTGCTTTTATCACAGCCTTGCAGTATAATTTCCAGTCAGGGATTATGATGCCCTCTCCCTTGCTTTTTGTTGCCCAGATTTGCTTTTACTATCCTAGGTCTCTTTTGGTTCCAAAAACATTTTGGCATTGCTTTCTCTAATTGTGTGAGATATACTATTGGAATTTTGATCAGATTGCATTAAATCTGCGTAACAATTTTGGGAGTATGGCCATTTTTACTACATTGGTGTTTCCTACTCAAGAACAAGGGATATCTTTCCATTTTCTGATATCCTCTTCAATCTGCTTTTCCAGAGTACTGTAGTTTTCAACACAAAGTTCTTTTACTTCCTTTATTAGATTGATTCATAAGTATTTCTTTCTTTTGGATGCTATTGTGAAAGATGTGGTTTCCCTAATTTCTCTCTCAGAGAATTTGTTATTTGTGTACAGGAATGTTAATGATTTTTGTGCATTGACTTTGTATCCGGCTATGCTACTGAATTTGGTTATTAAATCTAGAAATCTCAGTGGAGGTTTTGGGGTTTTCTATGTAGAGTATCATGTCATCTGCAAATAATGATAATTTGACGTCTTCCTTTCCTATCCTTATTCCTCTTATTTCTTTCTCTTGTCTAATTGCTCTGGCTAATGTTATCAGAACAAAGAGATTAATCTAGCGTTAACGCTTCTCTACCATCATGTAACAGAAACTTAAATAACAGCAACAACAATAATTGTAATTAACATGTTTTGACTAATTTCTATGCACCAGGTCCTCTTCTATATGCTTCATAATATTAATTTAGTAAATTCTCTCAACTTTATGAAACTGGCATTTCCATCATGATTTAGTGTTGGAGGAAAATAAAATGTAGGGAGAGTAACACACATGAAGGGCCACTAAGGAGCTATGTGATCTGAGAGGATTAATTACTTATTACTTTAGTTACTACTTTCCCTAACGTACTTACTTTACATATTTTGCTCTGTAAATTCAGTATTTCTTTTAGGCTGATCATTGGTAAGTTTAGTTTCTAATTTTCATAACTACTTTTCTTTTGAAATGTACAGAACCATTGTAAATACAGCCCAGCAAGCATGAAACAGTGGGAGGTAGAATAAGAGCACTGACAGCTGGTACTTAAGTCTTTTCGCACAAGCCTGCGGCCCTGTCCTGTCACACCTCATGACACTGGAGAACCTGTCACGAGAGTCCACACAATGAGGTGCTGAGTGGAGCAACTCACTCCTAAAACAGCAACTATCCTGGAAAGCGTTGTCCAGGATTTTGAAGTTAAGCAGCTAAATAGATGAACTAATTATATCAAGTGACTACATGCAAAGTCTCTGTCTCTTAAACATAGTAAACAAATATGTTTCATAAAAATAGAACCAAATATCTGTGTTCTCAGTGCTAATAGGTAATTCAAGTTTATTAATATTAATTTTCTGTGAAATGTGATTGACTTTAGAAAAAATACTGTTTTATAGGATTTCTCTAGAAAATTCTCTGAATTGAACTCCTCAAATATGCTTCCTCAAAAATTTAATATTCATGTATTCATAGGAAGAATATGATTATAAAGACTCACATAGTTAAATTAAGGTTTCTTAATATAAAGACAACTTTGAATAAAGACTTTTTCTTTTACTCTGTTAGACTTACAAGTCAGTCACAATTAGTTTGGAATAAAATAGCAATAATAAATTTTTATTCAAAGTAAGAAATTCTACTTCATTAGTCCAGATTATTTACACTCTTGTCAGTGGTATTCAAGAATACTTATTCTAGTAGAGTTCAGTACTCATCCCATATTATAGCATATCTTGTGTGTTATTCACAGTACACTATTTCTAATGCAGATACTGATTTTAGATTCCTCATCAAACTGTCATTTTATATAGTATATGAATCACAATATATTTCGAACAGTAAAATCTTTTTGCTTACTTTTCCTGCGGTGCTCATGTTGCTTCTGTCTCCCCTTCAGACCAGAATTATGACTCTCTGGACTTCTTTCCTGTTCCAGTACACAAAGCAAATGTGTTGCACAAGTGTTCTCCTTGCTTAAGTAACAGCCAATTTCACACGTGATCTCATGTTTCAGCCTCATCTATCAATTTATTTTCAATCAAGTGAGAAAGGAAAGGGCACAGAACTATCTTCCAAAACTGATTTATGACATACCCATTGCACAGAAAACTTTGATTTCACGAGGTAAACTATTTCCTTATACTTCTTTCTGCCTCTCTCTCTGTCACTCTCTTTCCCTCCATCCATCCTCCTCTATTCCCTCTTTCCCCCTCCTCAGTCCTATTCAGATTACAATTCTTTTCTCCTTTGTCTTCACTAAGCTACAACTGTGAATTCACAGGGTGCAGGGAGGATGGATTTGTAAGGAAGGGGAGAGATGAAATCAGACACACAGAGCAACATTCTGGAGAACACTGATAGCTCCAGCATGCTCCTTCTTTGGAGCAGAGAAACAGCCAAGGTCAAAGCAAAGGTGCTCACTCTGCTACATTTCCTCTGTGCACAATATCAGTCAGCATCAACCAAACACCTCCCCTTGCAGTGGGTGGGCAAATGAGATGGAGAGACAGGGTCTCTACCTCTTCCAAGGGAGTGTGTGGGCAGTGCCTGAAGCATGAGTTGGGATAAGACAGACCCTTTTCCTTACAAGCTGTGCAAATTTGTACCATTTTTAAACTGTCTTTTGCCTTAGGGTTTTTTTTTCTTTTGTCTGATAGATGATAAGTAATAGTACCAACTTACTAAGCCATGGAGGAATAATGAAATAATTTATGTTAAACTAAAATTGCATTAATAAAGGAAGCTCAGTTTACTGGGGGGAAAATGCAGATGGGAAGCAGTGCAGCCTCCCTGGGAAATGCTATATGAAGGGAAAGGCATTCTGCTTGAAATACTCAGAAGAGGCTTTGCAGTGAGCAGATATTTGAAGTACAGCCTAAAGAATGATTGGTTTGGAAAACTGACCAAAAATCCCAATCGGACATTTCTCTTGCACTGTGTTTAATGTCATGAATTCAAGAAAGAGAATAAGAGTCTGATTTGTTTTAAACCTTAAGTATTATACTGAAAGCTATATTGTACATAGATGCTTAATTAGATGCAATAAACTCTGAATTTTTCCTAGAGTTGTCAAGGAAATACTAGTGTTGTCTCTGTCCAGCTTGAATTATGCAGGTGTAGGGAGCCATGTTAGGTGTCCACTACTCTAGTCAGCACGAAAGTGAGGGAGATGTTCCATGTTCTCACTGTGGTCATAGACAACTGAACAGGCATCACATCTAAAAAATGTGCTTTAACCCTCTCTCTGACTCACCCACTTTTACCTGTAACAGTCTGTGTGGTAACAGTTCATTTATTTTAGTCACTTTGAAAGACTAACAGGATTGCACTGTTTACAGAGGATGGATGGACAAGGTTGCATATCATATGGTATTTGAATTGTTAATAAATTGATGGTTTATTTAGGAAGCATAAATTTGCAGAAGCTAATAGTCACAAATGGTTGAGCGCTTACTAAGTTTGCAGAACTCAGGAGGAGTATTTCCAACATTGTCACATATAATCTGCAGAGAAAACTTACAAGGAAGTTATTATTATTACTGCCATTATGTAGACAAGCTAAGAGAAGTTCAGAGATTCTATGTCTTTAGAAATCATTCCTAGGATGGAAAAATTGACTTAAAAACAGAACTGTATACGGGCTGATGTTAATGTGATTTTTATAGTATGAATATGGCAGGCAATCACATGGTCATCAAAGGACAGGAAGTGGGTGTTGTATCCTGAACAGCTGGACACTCTATGCTAATGGACTATTTTTCTGTCTTTCTTGCTCTGTCTCTGAATGCATTCGGGATCTAATTTATCTGTCTTTTAACTAGACTTTCTATAACTCAGTTTTCAGATGTCCAGCCTGAGCGTTTTGACTGGCGTCAAGCAGACAGTTAAAGTCAGAGCGTTGTGGTTATGTAGGTATAAAAAGTCTGTCCTGAAGCTGGTAAGCAGCAACAGCAGAATCCTTTGCCACATCTCTCTGATTCAGAAGCTCCCAATCTTTCCATTGCTGTTTGAAAGAGTTCTGGACAGACCAGAATTGAAAATATTCAGCTATTTCCCCACAACTCTAGCCCGTACATATTTAAGGCCTAAGAACTACTGTAAAGACGAGAAGTTCAGTTATAATTTTATTCATATTCTTCATTTTATAGAGCAAAGGACTTTTGGGTATGTGGGAGCCAGGTCTGGAGTGTGCAATCACCAGAGGGGTGGTCCTCAAAAAGGTACGGAGTCTGGTGGTGTGTTTGAGCTCTGACTCTGCTGCCTAATCCAGCAGAGATTAGTAGTTTGATCCACTATAGGTAAATAGATGGGCAGCATGATTATCTTCACTATAACAAAGTGCTTCTTGTTCTCCTTAAGGGCTATACATGAGTGGTCCCTAGGGTTTGTCAATGTCAAATGGGCATTCAGTGTCACTGTTGTCACCTCATTTACTACTACAAGCAAGGTAATTAGTAGTGGTTGACAATTAGTTTTATCTGTATATCAGTATCTGGATTTCCTGGGAGACATAAACAATAAAATTTGGCTACACATACACACTAGATGGTGGAAAAGCAAGGCAATAGAAGATCCACAGTTCTCCCAACTATGGAGAGGAAAGCACAAATACCATGTAGTGGAGTGCTACAAAAAGATTACAGATGAGATGAAAAAATAAGATAAATTTACTAAAAATTAACTAAAATTTCTTGGAAATATCACTTAAATGCTCAAGGTGGGTTTGGGGAAAATAAATAAAAATTTGGAAGAGCTGATCAAAATAGTACAAAATATGAATGACAGTCATCGAAGATACAGAATCATAAAAAAGATACAAGACAGAAATGTCTGAAATAAAACACTGGGTAGAGTTTATAAATTGCAGAAATGACCAGTGACAAAACAGAGCATATGAAATTGAGGATAGAATGGTAAATTATGAAGAAGTACTCAAAGAAGACACACACACACACACACACACACACACACACATACACAAATACACACACACACACACACACACACACACACACAAGAAAAGATCATCAAGCAGCTACTACATAACACTAAGAAGATCAACCTAAGGCTAATTGGTGTTAGAAAAAAGATATAAATGACACAGGTGGAATTATTACTATGTTTACAGACATTACATATAAAATTCCCCAAATATAAGAAAAGAGTTCAACATTCGAGTAAGCAAAGCTTCCAGAACACCAAACAACTAGGATGAGAAAAGAAACTCAGGAAAGCATACCTTTATTAAATGGCTGGATATCCAATGAAAGCATTTTAAAAGAAGAAATCTGAGAAAAACAAAAAAAATCACATATAACGGTAAACCCACTAGAATTACAGATTTCTCAACACAAAGTTTAAAGGTCAGAATAGCTTGGAGTAAGGTATTTCAAGCCCTAAGAACAAACAATTTCCTAATCAGATTAATATACTCAGCAAATCTGTCCTTTAAAATAGAGAAATAAGCACATTTCATTTAAAAGATCAGCTCAAGAGATATATGCTCATGAAATTAGCACTCCAGAATATTCTCAAGAATAGCCTAGGAGGAAAAGGCAAAACCAACCAAGCTAAAAAAAAAAAAAGATGACATGAAAGCATCACACTAGGTCAATGAATAAACAATAATAAAAAGTTATAGGAAAAGAAAAAGTTCTAAAACTTAGTCTGCTAATAAGACTAACTACCACTAATGAAAATAGAGATCAAGGACAGAAGAAATCGCTGATAATGTAGAGGCACCTGGAAAATTAACAACATACTCCCAAATAATCAGTGGCTCACAGAAGAAATCAAGTAAGAAATTTAAAAATTTCTGGAACTTAATGACAATGCCTGTTCCTCTCACCTGGACTTCTGGAACTCTATGAAAGCAGTCTTAACAAGAAAGTTCATGGTAGTCAATGCTCCCATCAGGAAAATTAAGTGAGCTCAAATAAACAAACTTATGAGGAACTTTAAAATACTTGAGTAACTCAATCAAGGTAGGACCAAAATGAAGTTTTGGAGGGAAATCATACAGTTTAGAGTGGAAATCAATAAAATCAAGACTCCAACAAATTAAAAAGCTGGTTCTTAAAGAGAATAAACAAAATAGACAACCTTTAGCTAAATTTACCAAGAGAAAGATAGAAAAGACATGGATGTAATCAGAAATGAAGAGAATGAAATCACAATAGGCACCATCAAAATGCAGAACATAGTAACAACTATGAAAAACTGTATTCCAACAAATTGGAAAATTTTGAAGAAATAGACAGATTCCTAGACACATACAAATTACCAAAGCTAGCACAAGAAGACATAAAAATGCTGAACAACTCAATAAACAGTGAAATTGAGACAGTAATAATATACTGTTATGGTTGATACATTGTGTCAACTTGGGGAGTCTAGAGGTTTAACTGAGTAACTCAGCAGTTGTAAATCTTGGGGTAAACAGGATATGCCCTTACCCTTGTGGGATGTTGTTTATGTTAATTTGAGAAGCTTTAAAGGTTAACTGTGTGATTCAGGAGAAAGCCAGGGTGCTTACTTTGTAAACATCCTGAGCCTATGGAAGAAGAGGGCATGGAAGTTATGTGAGAGGTACACGACCCCTGGGTGGGGGTAGGCTGTTTACAATGTAGGGGAGAAAAGGAGGTGGTTTTGCAGCCATTCCTCCCTTTTGGCTGGTTGGTTTTGCTGTGCTCTGCTGCCCTAAAAAGTTTGCCCTCTGCCATGTGCCACTCTGCCTCTAAAGCAGCCAAGTATGGACTGAAACCTCCACAAACTGTAAGCTAAATAAACCTTTTCTTCCTTCATTTTGGGTGTTGGGTGTTTTGTCTCAGCAATGAGAGAAAAGTAACCAAGACATATACCAACTAAGAAAAGACCAGGATCTGATGGATTCGCTGCTGAATTCTGCAAAACATTTAAATGTTATAACAGCAATATTTCTCAGTCTCTTCAAAGAAATCAAAAGTGATAGCATGCTTCCAAATTCATCTATGGAAGGCAGCATCTCACTGATTCTGGGCCATATAAAAACCTAGCTGTAAAAGAAAACTATGGGCCAATCTCCTTAATGAATATAGGTGTAAAAATCCTCAAAAATATATTAGGGAATAAAATGCAGCACATCATCAAAAAAAATCATACATGATAACCAAGGTTTTCTTCCAGAAAAGCAAGGATGGTTCAACATATGTGAATTACATGTATCACATAAACAGATCAAAGTAAAAAAACACACAATCATGTCAATAGATACAGAGAAAGCTTAAACAAAGTACAATATTCTTTCATGATAAGACCCTGAAGAAAACAGGTAGAGAAGACCATTCCTGAGTTTCATAAAAGCCATTTATAAGGAACCAACAGCCAGCATCATATTAATCGGGGAAAAGCTAAAAACATTCCCTCTAAGATCAGGAACAAATGAGGATGCCCACTATCATCACTTCTATTCAACACCATACTCCCAACATTAGGTAGACTGCTGAAGGCAAGAGAAAGAGATAAAAGGGATACATACAGGGAAGGAAGAATTCCGATTACCATTCCTTGCAGATGAGTTGATACTATACATAGAAGACCCAAAGAATTCCACCAAAACCTCTTAGTTTTAATTACCAATTTCAGCAATTTAGCAGAATCCAAAACTAAAAACCAATAGTATTTGTGCATAAAAGTAATGAACCCAATGAGAAGGAAATTGTGAAAAAATACTATTCACAGTAGCATCAAGAAAAATTAAATGCATATGAATTAAGCTAACCAAGTGAAGGACCTCTACAAAAAATACTATGGTATTCTGAAGCAGGAGATTGAAGAGGACATTGGAAAATAGAAGATACTGCCTGCTTCTGTATAGGCAGAGATAATATTGTCAAAATGGTCATACTCTCCAAACTGTTACACGGATTCAATGCAGTGCCAATCAAAATACCAACAGAATGCTTCACAGACATAAAGAACACAATCCTAAAATTCATATGGAACCAGAAGAGACCCAGAACACCAAAACTAATCTCATAAAACACAAACCAAACAGGAGGCATCACAATACCTGACTTCAAGCTATACTACAAAACAGCAGTGATAAAAATGGAATGATACTGGAACAAAAAAAGACATGTGGATCAATGAAACAGACTAGAGGATACAGAAACATCCCCAGATATATTCAGATATTTGATCTTTGACAAAAGGGTCAAAAGCATATGCTAGAAGAAAGATAGCTGATTCAATAAATGGTGCTAGGAAAACTGAATAGGTTTGTAGAAGATTGAAACTGGATATATATATATATATATATCACCAGGCTCTAAAAAGATCTAAACATTCAACAGAAACACTATAGCTGGGCATGGCAATGCATGCCTGTAATCCCAGTACTCAGGAGGTTGAGACAGGAGGATTGCTGTGATTTGAGGCCATCTTGGGCTACATGTGATTTCAAGGCCAGCTTAAATTACATGCTGAGACCCTATCTCAAAAAACCAAAATAAAAGAAAAATTTTGAAGCCACTAGAAGATAAAACAGATAAAAGACTTGAAGTGATAGGTGTAGGAAAAACTGTCCTAAACAGGACCGCAATTACACAAGAAATAACAGCAAGAAGCAGGCAGGCAAGAGCATACTAGCTCTCTTTTAGTCCCTTGTATTGTATGCAGGCTACTTGTCTTAAGAGTGGGTTTAGCACTCCTAATCCTAACCAGAACTATGCCAAGACAATCAGTAGACTGACTTACTAATCACATACCCTTGATCCCAGCACCACACACTCTAGATCCAGCCGCCTCTGAAGGGCTTCCCCACACCCTTGTTGCTTTGCTACCTTCTGCTCACCATGAACTGTTGCTTCTCTGTGATGCCCCTCTGCCATGCCACCCTGCCTTGGAGCTAGCCAAATACAGGCTGAAACATCTATAAACATGAGCTAAATAAATTTTTCCTCCTTTAATTTTGGGTCGTGAGTATTTTGTCTCCGCGATAAGAAAAGGAAATAAGACATAGCCACAGTACTTTGCATGGGCATTGCGAACACTCTTCCTTTCTCAGAGTCAGTCCTGCCACAGGCTCATTGAGCAGTGCCAGCAGTGCTATCTCAGGGGAACACTGAAGGCTTCATAGATGCCTATAATCTCTATTCATCCTTGATACAATGACTCTAGCTATATTGTTAAAAAGTTACAAAGCACTTTCACTAATGTAGTCTCCTTCAATCTCTGTAAAACTACATGGGATTAGTAAAACAATGATTAGTTTGTCGTTATTTTTCAAATTAAAAAACCTACTCAGAGAGGTGGACTTGCACAGTGCCACATAGTAAGTAGTAGAAATTTTCACTTTAATTCCTGTGTCTTTTCCATAATTCAACCCATATGGGCGTTGGATTTGGTTGTTCCTAATGTAACATTAAGTTACTGAACCATTAGTACTTAGCATCAATAATTTCACAGAGTTCTCCCGGAGAGCAAGGTGTTTGCAAGATTTGAAGACACAGAGGTAGCTGAATAGAAAGTTGAGTCCCAGGAGAACTGAAGACAAATTATATCTATTTCTTAATTTAATATTTTTCTCAGGCTTATCCTTGATTGTGACTAACACTTGGGAAGGAACCACAAACTTCGTGTAAAGCGGTGATCTGTGTCTTAAGCATGTCTTTTGCTGGGGAATTGTACTGGAGATAAGCATCTTAAGCATCATATTTGTATTTTTCTGTTATATCTCATTTGGTTCATTCATTCACATTTTCATTCATTATTCACTTAATAAGTGTAACAGAATTAAAATTATATATATATATATATATATATATATATATTGATTTAAATGATCATTTTGGGTTGTGCTGTTTGTCATTTGAAAAAAATGCATGTTTAGTTTTCTTGAGGCCCCTAGTACTTTTTTTGTGTTTGTTTGTTTGTCTTTTTGAGACAGGGTCTCACTATGCAATTCAGGCTGACCTTGACCCACCTTACAGCCCAGGCTGTCCTCAAACTCGCAGTGAGACTCCTGCCTCAGCCTCCCAAGTGCTGGTGTTACAGGCGTGTACCATCATGCCTGACTCTGTCTCCCCAGTTCTTTGTCAGGGCACGAGGAGAAGGAAGACACCAGGACCAACCTGATGGGGTAATGGACTCTTCCTTCAGCTACTCTCCCCTTGCCTCATGTCTTTGTGTTCATGGCGATCTCTCTCTACCTGAGTGCTGTTCACCTGCTGCACTTGCTGCAGCAGAGGGCTGTACTGGCACTCACTAGCTCACTGGTCAGGTAGAGGCCAGCGTTGCTCTTCTGGTCACTGAGCTTACCTTGCCCCTCAATGGTGCAACACATCACATAACCTCCTTATCTCCTACTAGAGTTTCTCACCCAACACCGAGGCTGGGGTCATGTTCTACCAATGCAGCCCAAAGGGCAAGGCTAACATCTGGCTCTCAAGCCACATTTCTCAATCAATCTCTATTTTCTCCCTGGCTTTACCTTACAATAAGAAGATAAAGGAATATTTGAGCTGCCCAGAAAAACAAAACTCAGGCTAATCTCAGCCTAGTCACCCTTTGTTGCTGAATTAAGCTCTGACGTGGCCCTGCCCAGTTGGGCAGCATGGCCTTTGGTTGAGCTCAGATCCAAACAAAGCCCAACAGCTCCCCTTTACCTTTGGCATCAGTGTTGTTTTGTAACTCCTAATCCTGCCTGAAGTTGTACAGAAAGACAAATCCTAACCTAATCCCTTCTTCTCTCCATACTACAGTTTCCAGGACCAGAGGCACAGGCTTCCCCCGCTCCTCTGCATCACAACCTCTGCCTGTTAATGTGTCATAGCACTAGTTGTCACTCACAGAAGGGCAGGTGTTTCAATTGGGTTAGAAATCTGAGTCTTTTTGAGGATGTGAGAGGGAGATGTGATAGGAATTTTTAAACGTCTCTCACCTAAACCTTAGCTTTTAATTTGGGAAGGTGAGGTCTTCCTCCAAAGTCCTATTTTAAATGTCAGCATGTGAATAGAAGCTATCTTAATCCAGATTTCTCTGGCCACCAGTCATATGAATGTTTCACATTAATTGAGAAGAAAGTCTTAGAAGGAGATAGCACCATAGAGAAGCAAATACTTCTTATCCAATTTTCTATCTGATAACACGTAGAAAATTTCAACATCTTTCAAGTCCCTTTTTTTACTCAAAGCTGAAGCACATGCTATGGAAAGGGAGCATCTGCTTTCTCACCTGGATGCTCTTTCTGTTATCATGGATTCTGAGCTAAAGCAGTGCTCACCTCAGACGTGCCACGTGAGAATAAATTCAGATCTCCCGGTCTCTACAAGACATACTTTCCCAGATATGCATGTACACCACTGAAAACACACAGTTCTCATTTGCTTTCTTTGGCATGTTCACACTGTTTTCCACTGCTGCCCAAAGAGGGGAAAAAATTCACCATTCCACCTGGCCGTGCTCCCGGCAGAAATTGTTACTATGTTTCAAAGCCTCTCTGCCCTCTAAAAAAAAAAAAAAGAGGGAAAGTATAATGTTGTTTTCATGGGATTAAAGTCTACTTGGAACAATATAGTAATACCAAAGAGGCAAAAGGTCAAGAGCAGTGCTTGCCTCATGGAGTCAAGAGTTTTCCAAATTCTTCCTAACTCTTATCACACAACTGAAATAATTAACCAACAAAGTTTTATAGCAGAGTGTGCTTTGGTACTTGTAAAATAATATTCTTCAGACACTAGAAAGCTCAATAAAAGTTATCAGAAGGCCAATTTGTAAAATTCTTCTAAGAGCAAATGAATAATTCTTCTATAGAATGTGAAAATATTAGGAAGTAGAAATAAGCAAAAGAATGTTTTCTCTTTCTACCATAAATTTAAACTTTTAACATTTGCTTTTACCTATTTATATTATAATCTGAGTCACTTACTCTAAATTTATATCAACATTATAAGATATCCCATACAGAATATCGTGAATTTTCATCATTCTGCCTTTTACAAGTTTCATAACCTCTACTCTGTATGGCCTTTCTAACTTGAAACCTCTGTAGGAAATATTAATATTTTCCTACTGTGCTATGGCACCTTGAAGTTTCAGGCAAAATTTTATTATTTTACAGATGATAAAACCAAAGGCCCTCTGAGATTATGTAATGTATTCAGGCCACATATTGCTGAATAAATAACTGGAAATGGGAACGTTAAGTTTTCTGGGGTACCTTACTAAGAAAGGGGTCTGACAGCAGGTGTCTTCATTCTCTAGCCTATTGCATCTTGCGTTATATTATTGGGTTAACAAGATAGAAGAGTAAACTTGACTCCTGTACCACCACACAGCAAAATCAACAGTCACTACAAAAAATGGAATAAATTGGAAAGGCCATATTCAGAATAGTTTTTCTACCTGTTTTTAGAAGCATTTTTCAACTTTTCTTACTTAGTCCATGCTTTCAGTACACAATGATTAACTTCCTTGGGTGGAGTTGATATGTATGCATAGCACATACCGATTCCTTTCCAGCCCTTCTTCGCTGCCTCCAAACTCCTCCACTCTTGGTCTCTTTGTCTTTGCAAAAGATCTGCCTCCCTTTGAACCAGATTGAAACTCTACAGTATCAAAGGAAAGGATTTTGTCTCCTCACTTTTGCTCTTCCTGTTCCTCCTTTCTCTTCTTTGTTTCTTCCTCTTTTTCCTTGCCCCACCCTTCTTCCCTCCTCTCCCACTTTGGAACTGAAGGGCTCTATCAACCATCAAGAAATCTGGCCACTTCTGAGCTGACTATGCAGTATCACCTTTGCGCGTCACAATTATGCTACTATCCGCAGCCAGCTCACTGCCCTCCTTTCTCCATCCAAGTTTTTCCAGGAAGGCTGTGAATTGTCTGGAAGAAGTCTGGAGAGAGAGCTTTCCATCCTGAGTTGTCCAGTGACCTTAGGAAAAGTGTTGTAAGTGCAGATGAATATAGCATACAGGGACAGTTCGTGAGAAGGTCTAGGCTCTGTGATATGTTGTTCAACTAAGAGAGCAGATGGCACAGGGGTACCATTGCTTAGCAATGCGAAAGGAGCTAGTAGCTGCATTCATGAGTTAGATATTTAACTTTGGCTACAAAGTACAATTTAAAACCATTCTATCCTTCCTATCTTTTAAACTCAGTATCTGAATAGATGTCATTTAAGGAAAAATGTAAATGAGGAAACAACTAAATGGGCCTTATAAAAAGGATACTGCTGCTTAAGGGAAGGAAATTGTACTCTAAAATATAAAACAATATGTTCATGTAAGTAACAAATTATAATTTAGGAAGCAATTGCTGTACTGTCTGTGCCCATGGTAGCAATGGCCTAAACTTCAGTAAGAGATACTTTGACCCTCTAGGATGAGGTAAAGGCTGAGATCCAACTGGTATGAAGTGAATGAGTGACTTAAATGATGAACTAAAACTACAACAGCTTTGTAAAAACTTGAAAACGGAATAGTAAACAACAAAATTGACACCTTCAACATCAAATTAGCAAGCTAGAGGGCAAACTGGATACTCAACCAGAGAACCTAGAATCAGCTATTTTTTTTAAAAAAGGCACTTGTGGAAACAATGAAAAGTTAAAAAGTAATAGAATACTTCATGACAACATTATTCATTCAAATACTATTCTTGAGCACCTATTAAGTTTCAAGCTTATATTCAACAAATCAAGCAAAAGAAATCAAGATCATTTCATAAATCTCATAGAGTATAGTTCAAGGTAAAGAAGAATGAAATTTGGCAAAGGATTGTTTCTACACTGATAAAAAGAAAACGCATAGTCTAGAAATTGGATACAATTAATTAGTGTAATGGTTTAAATGTTATAATTACAAAGAAAACTAAGGGGCAAACAATGGAAAGGTAGAAATGCTAATCTGATTACAGGACAGAAACACATACAAGTCTGGTCACCATGCATGAAGATGCCTTTCCTCTAAGTCTCCAAATGGTTTGCATGGGCCCTTGTTATTCAGAGCAAGGTCTACAACTTGAAGTCTGGGATTTACTTGGAGCTGATCCTGCACCCCTGAGTCAGGACGTGCATTCTGACAAGACGTGCAGCTGGACCATGTGCATGTTATTTGCTCATGATTAGACATATGCTTCATATGTAGTGATGACTTGGGATAATAGAGTCAAGAGGCAAAACCATATGTGCTATATATTCTACCCCCTGGACTACCCTCTTTTTTGAACATTCCTGAAAGACTTATAAAATACATAATTACTAGGTTATAGATAAAACTACTAGATCCAAAAGAGTAGAAATTACTTTAGTCATATAGTCAGAATGCTAGGGAATTTTATTTAATTGCAAAGATTTAAACCAACCAGTCAAAATCTTTAATTACTTTCTCAAAGAAGAAATTATAAACTGTGGCTATATATACATATCAGCTCATAAAAGCAATCACCTATATTCATGGATAAAGCTTTAGTTATTTGATAAGGAAAAAATATGATTTAGCCATTTAAGTTAAGGAAATAGGAAAAATGATAACAGCTCCGTGGAAAAGGATAGACTGAGATACACATGCCTGGTGACAAAACTGATTCACTCAGCTTTCTTATTTATGTGACTAATAAATCATTGTCTATTACTAGCTGTAGCATTGTTCTTGTGCTTCACACTGGCATAGAAGAGAACTGCTATTCAGTTAACACTGCACTGCTCCCAGCCCTGCCCTCCAAATGAGAATTCCTAGTTGCCAAAACACAGACTAAAAATTAAAAGTGTGTATTTGCTAATTAGGGGACCAGAGAAAATTTTTTTCTTACTTTTAGTTGAATACTCCTTTGGACAACCTGATGACCTTCCAGGAAGAAAAAGGAGAAGAGGTTCTGTTCCTTTTCATTGCTTTCCCAAGTCAAGGAACATAGGTCTACAATGACATTTGATATTCCTCTGGCTTGATTTAGGATGCAAAACACATGTTTCTTGTTATATTTTGTGGACAAATGAAAGGCAAATATGTGTGATTTTCTAAACAAACGTAACTTTGAAGAGATGTGTACATACTACAAATTTAATTTAAATGCTGTAGCTATTCAATATTATCCAGGAAAACTTCCCTCTTTGGCATAATTTTCTTAAGAATAACAGAGAATAGAAAACACCCACCACATCTGTTCTCTTAAGGAAATGGAACTATTATATGGTTATGCCATAGGGCAAAGTGAAGGATGGCAAAGACAAGAGCCAGGTCTCACCAGTCCTTATCAGAGAGAGTTTCTGGGTGGGGTGCTGTGACCTATACAGGAGATGGACATTGGGAACTGTGGTCCTGTATCTTTAATTATGAGAAATCCTGAGTAGAGTAGAAAAAGATGAAACAGAGATGGAGATGCTTACTTACATTAACAAATTCAGTTAAGCCAACTCATATTGATCAATGGATCCACACACAAAAATATCAAAGTGCTTTCTACTGTCAAAGAACATAAACTTCAGAAAATCAGTAGAGAAAAGACTGATAAATCCTGTAAAAAGTAACTAGATAAGAAAAACAGTATGATAGGAAAATGTCCATGGAGGAAATGACCTTTAAACCAGACTTCATGTATCTTGTGGTGGATTGACAACTGGTGATCAACTTGTAACACTCAGATGAACTGAGTCAGTGTGGTGCTCAGTGTGGAAGGCCCACCTGAGGATTGTTGCCAGCAGCATAAGAGGCAGAATGGGAGAAGTTGTTCAGAAGCTGTTAGGAAGCTGTTAGGGAGCTGCTGGTTCTCTTGGGCTATTCTGCTGAAGGGCCTTGTCATGCTGGCTTTCCTGATGAAGTTGGATGTTCTCATTGGAGGAGGAGTGTGGGACCTCACTGTTGCTAGGAATGGATATGGTTCACTTTGGGGGAGCTCTGATCCTCACTTTGAGCATTGCTTCCTGGCTGTGGAGAAGAAGATGGTGCACTGCTCAGCCTCCTGGAAAAGCTTGTTGTGTTGGCTTTCCTAATGGAAACTCACTTTTCTCATCATTGGAGGAACTCAGAACCCTACTGTTGCTGAGGATGGCTGTTATACTTTTCAGGGGAGCTCTGGTTCTTACTTTGAGCATCACTTCCTGGCTCCAGTTCAGATCCCTTAGCCTGCTAGCATAGATACTTCATCCTCCTGACACAGACTTTTTAGCTTCCACCACTGACTTTTGGGCCTTTCCAGTGCAGATCCATGAAACAGGCCTGCAAGAGACATTGTCATGGGCTCTAGGCCTCCAGCTGGACTCATGGGAGGTATTGTTATGAGCTCTAGATCTTTAGCTGGACTCATGTAGGACATTCCTGTGGGATCCAGGCCCTCTGCTGGTCTTTAGTGTGTGGACAGATTTCCTACACTCTCTTTTTATATATGATCCTTTGGATGACTATTGTAAATAATCTTATAAAACATGTGTCAATATGTGAACTCCAAAGGGCTTGAGTGGCTCCACCCTTATGGCCCTATAGACACTTGTAGCTCTTACAGCTTCTCTGTTG
Organism: Dinomys branickii; assembly: GCA_004027595.1. Taxonomy (NCBI): domain Eukaryota; kingdom Metazoa; phylum Chordata; class Mammalia; order Rodentia; family Dinomyidae; genus Dinomys; species Dinomys branickii. The sequence goes on along the minus strand of PVLD010012921.1, from coordinate 8,042 downwards.
GGCAGGCTACTATGGTCCTTCCTTGCAGCTTTTCCCCAGATGATCCAGGTTCCAGGCTTCTCCAAAAATCTTGGGTCTCTACACACCTTTGGCTTCACACAGCTTCACCCTATGCCAGGGTCACACTGCCTGGCCTCCCAAGCCTTCTTCTGAACTCTGAGTGGAAGCTTTTCTGACCCCACAACTCTTGCATTCTTCATGCACCTAAAACCAGCACCGCGTGGATATTACCAAGGTCTACTGTCAGCTGGAGCTATCGGCAGCCATTCTTCTCTCTTGGCTGTACAAATAGAGTACCTATAAACTAAATCCCAAAGGACAACTTCCCTAGGTTGCCACCATTCTGGACCATGGTGCTCTGGAAATTGGTTCTCAAAACAAAATCTTTCACACTTGCAATTTTGAGGCTACAAAGGGTGGAGTCCTGCTGCTTCTTGTGATATCTTCAGGCCATTTTTTCTACTCTCCTGTTCCTTCTCAGCAATCAAGATCCCCTCTACTCTATCTTTACAGTCCAAAACTTTACTGGGGACTCCTTTCTAGCCAAACTCAAAATGTTTTAAATCATTCTGCTGGGCTCTTTGCTCTTGATTCTCAACATAAATCTGGCTAAAACCCCCCAATAGTAGCTACGCCACCACCTCAACCTCAGACTTCCTGGAAATTTCTTCTGCAAATTTAGTCTGCTGCCAATAATCTGAGTTTCAAGTTAAGTCTCTATAAATGAGCAAAATGCAGTCAAACTTTCTGCCAAGGTATAACATACGTTGTCTAGAGTCTAGCAACCAGTGCAGTCCTTCCCAGTAGAAACCTCCTGAGCCTGGTCTTTTCCAATAGGATTTCTATCAGCCTTCTGGTCTTCTAAGTTCTGATCAGAATCTCCCATCAGATACAGCCTAAGGTGTTCTGTCTCTTTTTTCCAGCCAACATCTCAGATCCTTTCCTAACTCTTCCCACAAGCCAGCTCCAAAGGTTCCTAAACCATATGGTCAGGTATAGTCACAGCAATGATCCCATTTCTCTGTTACCAAATTCTGTCTTAGCTACTTTTTTCTCATTGCTGAATATCTGACACCCAAAATTAAAAGAAGAATAGTTTATTTAGCTCAACATTTGCAGAGATTTTAGTCCATAATCAGCTGGCTCCAAGCCAGGGTGGCTTCACAGGGGAGAACAGTTCATGGTAGGCAGAAAACAGCAAAGCAACAAGGGAGAATATAGGCTTCTTTCTATCCCTTACATTGTATCCAGGCTACCAGGATTAGGGCAGAGCCAAACCAATCAGTGTACTGATTCAGTAATCACATATCCTTAATCCCAGCATCACACACTCTAGATTCAGTCACCTCTCAAAAAAACCCACCTATGACCACATGAGGCTCTGCGGGACATATAGATATAAACCATAGCAGGTATTATTTTAAGTGTTTATCCTTAAAATTGCAGTGAGTTGAACAAATCGTATCATCACTTGACAAGATTGGGTAAGACATGGGCTGGGGATATAGCTCAGTGGAATAAGTGCTTGCCTAGCAAGCGCAGGGTCCTGAGTTTGATCCCCAGTACCGCAAAAAAAAAAAAAAAAAAAGAAAGAAAAAAAAAAAGATTGGCTAAGACACAGGAGATGGATGACTCTGCAAAGGGATAGAAGAAGATCACTGAGTCACCTTACACATCTCAGAAGTGTTGAAGCCAGTATTTCCATGTCACCCCCAATAGCAAGAGGGCATGAACCATTCGTAGGAGTGGCACTAACTCCTACTGTGCTTCATGGTACATAGAGAAATCAAGACCATAGTAAAAGACAATGAAGCAAACACAGAATTAATCCAGTAACAAAAAACAAGAAGTTTCCTCTCAGGCCAAGTTCTCCCTTTGGGCCCAGTCACTGCTAAGCTCTGATTGCCTCCCTGTCCTGTTCTTCATATTCTCTTCACCCTTCTTTGCATTCCATGAATCAATACATTCTCCATTGGTCACCGAACATTTGGTATTGAATCCAGGTCATCTAATATTACTTCTTTATAAATTAAATCCTCTTCGTTTGAGAAATACCTGTTCTTGACTCAAAGTTTTTCCAGCACACCTGCCTCCACACACCCTGGCCATGTATCAACAGGCACACAGACTTGGCCAGGCACAGCATTGCAGCCTTCTGTCCATATGCCTCACTCTGTGGGGAACACCCACCACACTCACTTTTTCTCTTCTTTTGGGTTTTCAAACATTTTTAAGAAGTTTTCTTCCCTCTGGGACTGTTGTGCTGGTGTGTAAAGCTAAACACTCACAAAAATACGGAAATTTAAAGGCTGGCTATTCCTGTACATACATTGTATCACAATGCTTGCGTGTTAAAAAAAAAACTTCTAAACTTGTAATAATAAATCCTGTAAGTTCAAATTCCATAACATTCTCCTCATTTCTAAGTACAATTTCCATTCCAGAGTGCAGGAATCCCCACAGGAAATATGCTAGACCTCAAAGGCAGTATTGGAATATTTCACCATTTTTGCACCCTGCTTAGAATCAAGAAAACTCAAGCTATGGAAAGAACTCGCATGTTTACTCTGGAGAGCAAGAGGCTTTGGATGAAGGCAAAGAACAATAAGAGACAGTCATCTTCAGCCATTTGAAGAAAGCTAACATAGGCAGAAAATGATTGTTTTCTAGGACCTATGAGGCAAGGCCAGAGCAAAAGAAAAAGCTGGAGAGTGACAGCTGAGTCTCATGTAGTGTCAGTTTCTCCAGATGGGCTCTCCACAGAGAGAACTATTATGTAAAGAACTATTATGTACATGACCAATAATTTCCCAGGATCAGAGATGTTCTAGCACAGATTACACAACCATTTGGCAGATGGCAATAGGGAGACATCCAAGGCCAGATGGGAGGGTAGTCTGAATCGATGGTTTCTAAAGTTCTTTCCTATCAATTAGTCTGCTGGGCTTGAGGGGACACATATTTTTCCAGGACTTTTTCACAAGAAGCAGAAGAAAACAATACTGTCTATTCTGAAGATAATGATGAAAAGACGCACTGGCTGCTACAAGAGACAGAGGAAACTACTCTAAGAAGAAACCACAGGTTCCCATCTCTGCTTTAAACTGGCCAGCCTTTTGACTTTATTCCCCTATGCAATAAAAGTATTAAATTTGAAGAAATTTCAGTCCTTCCCAGATGTTACAGTGATACAAGGATAATAGCAGAACCTCCAAATATGATATAAGGGAAATATTATAACTGAAAACATGGTAGATGTCTGATATACTGAGATCCTGTTCTCTAAAACTGAAGAACGAATTCTAGGAACAACAGAGGTTAAGAGCAGGAAATATTTATTGAGGGATAGAAAGCTCCTGCCTGAGAGGGACAGGAGGGCACACTCAGAAAGTGGGTTGCCTAAGGACCCTAACTCTAAGGAGAAATGTTATAGGGCACAATCCTATGGCTACAATGAGGGTTATAGTTATGATCAAGCAATAAGATTATAAGTATAGCTGCTTAGGTAATATTGATCCAATGGAGAAGCAACTCACATAGTGAGTATGCATGGAAATAACAAGACCTTCTCAGGTAGGTGATAGATCTGGTAATCTTAGTTGCACACTAAGGTGACTGATGCCTGTGAAGACTTTATGAGACCAGGTGTTTTCACTTACGTCATCCCTTAGGGAATATGTGGCCTGGTCCTTTTGTAGCTATCTTAAGGCTCGGCCTCTAACCGACGCACCTTTGCCACAGCTGTAGTACGTTCACTTTTTGTCTTGACTCCCTCTCCAGGGCTAAACCCTACCTGACTACCTATAGTAATTCTGCTTAACTTAGCTGTCTACAATAACATTTTATAAGTCCAACATTTTTTCTTTAGCAGTTATTTGCTTCCTCCTCACCACGTTTTATCAATTCAGTTTTCTTTCCCACTGAGTTGTATTTTAGTTTTGCTGAATTTGACTTATTTTCAGATTTAAAATTTGGGCAACCTTCCAGCCTTGTTATGCAAAATGTGAATATCTCAGTATTTTACATGTAAGTGGGTCATGGAAGAGGCTCAGGGCTAGTGGAATGTGACTTAGGAGAACTCAAACATGAAGAAGAGGAATGGAAAGAGGTTTAATTGTCACTTAATGAATTCACAGAAAGGATTCTTACATAAACCAAGCCACAGAAAAACAAGCATCAAACATAGAAAGGACCTGATTGATCATTATGCACTGTTTACATGCATCAAGTTATAATGACCTATCCTATAAATATGCACAATTAAAATAATAACAGTAAGAAAATGACCCTTCTCCTCTGAATGGATTTCCTTCTGCTCTGCCAACAGAGGCTGCCTTACAGTGAGGGCTATAATGATGTTCACAAGGTACATGGAAGAATACCACCCGCCCGGTGCTAGAGCTTCTGGAGTTGAGGAAGCTCTCTCCAGCTCCTCTCTCTCACAGTTTTCCTTTGCTTCTCAGGGGATCGATTGCTGCTTGTGCTGGTAAGAGAATGTGAGTCCTTGATGGGCCCCCATCCAGGAAACAGAGCTTGGGAGTGTACCCATTCTATAGACCACAAGAAGAGTGTTACCTGTGCAGAAGATAGGAATCTGAATTTGCCTTCTTACTACATCTAAACATGTCCCCATCCTGTCCTGCCCTTCCCACCCTCGCAGTGTGCACATGTCCCTCTTTTTGGAAAGATATTGCCTCTCCTGCTCCAATCTCCATGATCCCAGAGAACTCTTCATTTATAATGAAACTCATGTCACTGTCTAAGAGAAGGAGTTAAATTATTTTGCTGTGTGTGAAGGCAATAAAAAAGTCCACTTTGGCTTTCAGTCCCTTTGCTCTTGTGGTGAGCAGCTGAAGCCAAGATGAAGGAGGCACCCAGCTCCACACACAATCAGCAGGCATTGCTCCTCTTCCATGCCCATAGCGAAGGGCCAGCTTGGGTCCTGTTGAGACCAGTGCCAAGCGAGGTGAGAGCTTTGCAGCCTCTTTTAAACACTCCTTCACCACTCTTGAACTTTAATGTCATTTTTCTTCTATAAAGCAGTAGGGAAGCTGAGAAAAGTGTTACAAATACACATTCGCTACTCCCCCCACCACACCTCCCAGGAGTACTCACCCCTTCTCTCAAAAGATCTCTGGCTGTAGCTTGGGCTCTCACTTTTTGAAGACTTATGAAAACCAACAAAGTTTCGCCTGATGTATACTAGCACATTTCTGAACTTTGGACAGCTGAAACCTCAGCTAATCATACACAAGATTAGCCATGCTTTAAAACTTAATAGGGAGAGTACTTCTGTTTGGATATAAAATTCAATAGAGAACCAGCTGATACTAGAAATGAAACAGAATATTACCCAACAGGGCTTATAACAGCTTATCTCTATCTACTATTCAGCCTTATATGTTCCAGAATACAAAGTGTGTCTTATAAAGCAATTACCTCAAAATAGATACTCAAAAGTAGTGCTATAAAGATATGAAAGGTTTCAACTTTGATTTTCAAAGAGCAAGATTTCTCTCTTCCATTTTTCAGGGAAGGAAACTGTGTGCTAAATGAAACACACACATACACACACACACACACACACGCACATGCACAAACACACAGTTTTGCTTCACACTAAGTGTGGCTGTGGTTCCAGATGCTCTGCTGAGAGACCCAAGAGTGCTACAGTTATGAATGGGTTACCATGGAAGAGAAAATAGATTTTTTTTGATCCAGTAATTTGCCTCATCAAGATACTAATCTCACTCATATATAAACACATGATGCATTTATAGTATAAAAGGGGAGGTGGTGGTTACACAAGACAATTGCAAAATTCATATCGACTTTAATTCCTCTGTAGAAACCAGTTTATCAAATTTTAAGACTTAGCCCATTTGTTCTCAGTCTTAGACTTGCTGCTTTAAAGAAAAGTTTTACAGGGACAAAGAGTGAGTATAAATATTGAGCAAACTTTTTTTTATTATTTTAAAAGTAAAAGAACAAAAACATATTAACAAACAGACACAAAGTAGCATAAGAATAGTACAATCAAAACTGAGTTACAGACAAGGTGACAGGGAACCAACAATGGTTGTTGCATTACATACTGATAACTTCGAAGTGTATATTCAGAAACATAGATATAGACATGCAAAATTGATCACAAAATTAATCAACTATTCCTTATAATAAAGTGACCCAAGTCAGTAGTACAACTATGTTAGATATGCTGCATATACCTACATACTTACTTACATTTTTTAAATATACTTTTTCTTTTTTTTTTGAAGTGTAAAAGAAAAAGAACTACATCAACAATAGAAAAAAGAAAAAAAAACACGGAAAGCATTAACAAAGAGACACAAAGTAGCACAATAACAGTATAATCAGAATTCAATTATAGACAAAGCAACAGAAAACCAGCAATAGTTCTTGCATCGCATATTGATATCTTCAAAGTGTATGCTCAGGATAACACATATAGACATACAAGATTGATTAAACAACCAGTCATCAACTATTCCTTACCATTAAGTGACATAATACAATAGTAGAATCATGTTAGCCATCCTACATATATGTATATACTTACATACATACATACATACATTTTTACCTCTTTCTTTTCTCCTTTCCCTCATCCCATCTGTTCCTTGCTTTTGAACAGATTTCCTTCATGTCTCTTAGTTTATATTCCCACCCTCAGGTTCTTACACCAGTGACACAATGCGTTGCCTGCACGTGTACCTCTGATTTATTTCACTTATGAGTATGGTGTCCAATTGTGACCATTTGCCTACAAAGGCCCCAAATCTATCACTCTTTATAGCTGAATAATATTCCATTATATAAAAATGCCATAGTTTTTAAATCCAGTCTTCTGTGCATGGACACTTGGGTTGCTTCCACAATTTAGCTACTACAAATTGCGCTGCTATAAACATGGGTGCACATATATCAGAGTGATATGATGTTTTCAGATCTTCTGGGAAAATACCCAGAAGGGGAATAGCTGGTTTGAATGGAACCTCTAGACCTAGTTTGCTGAGAAAGCTCCAAACGGCTCTCCACAGTGGTTGCACCAGTCTGCATTCCCACCAGCAGTGTAATAGAGTCCCTATTTCTCCACAGCCTCACCAGCATTTCTTATTGGATGATTTTTTCATACTGGCCAGTCTTACTGGGGTGAGGTGAAATCTCAATGTTGCTTTTATTTGCATTTCTCAAATGACTAAGGATGTGGAACATTTTCTCATATATTTATTTGCTATTTGTATTTCTTTATCTGAGAAGTGTGTATTCATCTCAGATGTCCATTTCTGGATTTGGGTCTTTGAATTTGGACAGGTACACGTTTTTTAATTCTTTGTATGTTCTAGATAGAAGACCTTTGTCTGAGGGACAGCCAGCTAGGATTTTTTCCCAATTTGTGGGTTTTCTTTTTACTTTGCTGGTGATTTCGTTAGATGTACAAAAACTTTTCAGTAGGATGTGGTCCCAATTATTATTGATTCTTTGAAGTGTTTCCCTTGCAGTTTCATTTTTGTTCATGAACTCTCTGCCTACTCCGATGTCTTCAAGATTTTTACCTACTTTCTCTTCAAATAGATTCAGAGTTTCTGTTTTGATGTTGAGGTCTATGATCCATTTTGACCTGAGTTTGGTGCATGGTGATAGACTGGGGTCTATTTTCAGGTTTCGGCAAGAGGCAAGCCAGTTTTTCCAGCACCATTTATTAAATAGGCCATCTTTTTTCCAGTGAGTTTGGTTGAACCCTTTGTCAAATATTAGGTAGCTGAGTGGGTTTTTCGTTATGGTTGCATCTTCCAGTCTGTTCCATTGATCCTCAGGTCTATTTTTTAGCCAGTACCAGGTTGATTTTATTACAGTAGCTTTGTAGTATAATTTCAGGTCAGGGATCGTGATTGCACCTGACCTGTCCTTATTGCCCAGGATTGCTTTTGCTATTCTGGGTCTTTTCTGGTTCCAGATGAATTGAAGGCATATTCTCTCTAGATCTGTGAGTTATGCTAATGGTACCTTAATGGGGATTG
>PVLD010012920.1:0-58149 GCA_004027595.1 Dinomys branickii | reverse complement strand
TTTTTTGTTTTTTTTTTTTTTTTTGTTGAGAGGATCAACTGTCTGACTAAATTTGCATGTCTGTATATGGGTCCATACAGCTACAATTCGAAGATATCAATGGATAAAGCAACAACAATTGTTGAGACCATGTCACCTTGTCTATAGATTAGTTGTGATTGTACTATTTTCTATGATAATGGGTGTCTGTTTGTCAATAGGTTCTTGTACTTTTATGTTTCTAAAATAAAAAAAATAAAATAAATTAAAATAAAATTAAAAAAGGAAGCAGAAATAAAGGAGTCTATAGATGTAATTGAACTTACAGAAGTTCAGGTACAAGAATAAAAACAATTCCAGAGAAAGCTTTAGGGGCAGAGCTCAATGCTGGTATAAGAACAAGGGATGGTTTCCCCGCAGCAAAAGAATAGAGAAAAAAAACCCAAAACTTCTCACAAAGTCATGAGGATTAAGAGCTCAGTGACAGAAAGGGAAACTTCCAGGGTTAAAGGAAATACGTGTTGTGAGTAGTTTTTATACTGACATGTCATTTCATGATGCTACATGGAAGCGTGGAACACTTTCCTATATGTGAAATGTATGCCATACTGATAAATGCACTGGTAAAATATTATGAGTACAAAGATAAATACAAAAAGGGGAAGGATTATGCCTCACAATATGAATGAATACAAGGAGATCGAGAGTAAAATGTGACCTCATCCGACTCATGAGAATCCACGGGGCCAGATACAGCAGGGGAGACTCGCTGACAACACTATTTTACTCTGGGCCAGTGGCTGCGCAGCATCTTTCTTTCCTTCCCAGGGCCTCCTAGGAGAGTCTGAGCTTAAGTGGCACATAAATTGAGTTCTGAGATGAGGCCTCCTCAGTAATCTGTTAGTAGAATCTGTCTACTGAAGTTTGAAGTCCATTAGAAGGGTGGGGACTCTTCAGTTTTGGAGCTCATTACTGTTGTTTTTCTGTTGCAGCCCTGGAGTGCTAACCTCCAGGCCACAGGGCAGGCCTCATCTGCTGGAGGGAAGAATGATTCAGGGTAGTCTCTCTGGGGAGGGTGGGGAGGCAGTTATTTTATGCTTTCGCTTGTTAATGTTAAATACTTGCAGAAGTCCGGTGTTACAGACTGGCTTTAAATTCATAATCAAATAAACAAGATCCATGAGACAATGGCACTAGATAAAAAGAATAACAACCTTTTAAGAGAACTATAGGCAAGTTATGATTAACCCTGCACAGGCCTCAGTAAGTACCGGAAGTACTTTCTTCTTGACACCCTTTTATATTGCTTTGTAAGGCCTTCTCACCCCTCCCTGTTTTCCTGAAAAGCTTATTTTCTGCCAGTCTGCTCTCCTCTAAAGTGTTCATGCATGCAGCTTTTCTTCAGCTCAAACATCAATTGTTTTTAGTTCACATATTAATGTATGACATTTATGAAAACATTGTACAATAAACCATGTTGTATGTGTTATTCTTATTCCTTATTTACAAATGGAGAAAGAAAGACACAGAAAGGCAAGGTAGCTGTCTCCATTTACACGCCCTGTAAGAGCATTGCTACAGTTTGGACGCCGACTGTCCCCCAAAGACTCTGCATTCAAAGGTTACTCCTTGGATGGTGCTGTCGGGAGGTCATGTAACTTGTAGGAGGTGGGGCCTAGTGGAAGGTCTTTAGGTCTTCGTAGGAGTTCCTTGCAGGGGCCTGCGTGGCGGCTGCTCTGCTCACTCCCTTCACTCTCTTGCTGCCAGGAAGGGAGAGGTTTTATTCTACTGCACACTCTCACTGTGATGTGCTGCCTTACTACAGGCCCAAAAGCAGCAAGGCCTGCCCACCAGGGTCTAACCGCCGAAACGGAGAGCCAAAATGTACCTCTTTTCTCATAGACTTAGGATCTTGATATCTAGAGTAGCAGAAAGGTGACCAGCACAAGTGTCAAGATTTGAACTAAAAAGTTCTAATAGCGATAGGCTTCTTAAACATCACTACACTAAGGGCCATCTTCTCCCCACTCTTTGTTCCTCTCTCTTTTCCTCAAGTACTAGTCTTGTGCCGTTCGCTCCAGGAAGCCTTTAAACACAGTACTGAATTTAATCCTGACAATGAAGCTGGGAGGTAAGACATAAAATCTGTAAAAATAAAATACTCCACCACTCTAAGGTGCAAAAGGCTGATGTGCCCAGGATGGTGCAGTTAGAAATTGGTGCTGATGTCTGCATCTGAGACTGCAAGCCTCCTCCTCCCTAGTTTAGAGTTTTGTCCTCAGAAAACAGCCATTTTTGATAATATTTATTCCAGAGTAATTATTGTTTATACCAATGGGTAATCTCCACATTGTGAAATCTAAACCACAATTGCTTGGGAACACAGAAGTTTGGAGTGAAGTGTCTCTGAGGGACACTACACAGTGGACTCTTGTTCCCCTTCTTGTAAGACCTCACGGTGCACAAGTGAACCAATCAACAGATCCCAAGCACTAGGGGACCACTATCCCCACAGTTCTCCTGTGTGCACACCCAGGGACCAGCGTCCATGCGGTATTACCTACACTTAGTGTTTATATTTACTTCCCTTCCAGTCTACAACATTACTGCTCAGTTCACTGGGAAATCCCTTAAACTCAGCTCTTTCCTCAATTTGACCTTGATACTTTGAACAATGGGCTCAGCAAGCACAACAGCAGAGTGTTCAGAAGTTGCTACAGGGAAAGGGGTTTTTAACACATCTTTGGAATCCATTGCAGTATATAATTTACCCACGTAAATTTTACTTAAGTTAAGTATAAAGTAGATTGCATTTTTGGGGGCAAATATACACAAAGGGAATCCAAAAGTGAGTTGGAAATCAAGAAAGAGGCAGACAGCATGGATATACAGGGATTGAAATAATATGGAAACATATATATATATGTGTGTGTGTGTGTATATATGTATCAGTATATAGCAGTATGTTGTGCCTATGTATTTTGAGCTTTAAACACATATAACAGTACAACCAGAGCAGACTAATCACTTCTCTTATTCATCTAGGTTTTCTTCTTTTCGCAAATACTCACTTTAAGCTTTCTCTGTGCCAGGCACTGTCTTGGCCTTGGGGATCAGTGAGCTTTACCTGCTCTCAGAAGGAATGCTGTGGAGAAGTGAATGAAGCCCTCAAAAAGGCTACAAAAGTTCTCATGGGTGATGAACTTGCCAGAGATGAGATCACAACTGCTTCTTTCGTTACAAAACACATACAAAGGGCTGTTTTCTTCATCAGCCACCAGATGTACTTCTCCGCCCTAAGGCAGTTGTTGTCTTACATTTCATGCAACTTCCTCAGAGCCAGAAGGATGGACTTTTTTTTGTTTTTTGAGGATTTTTTTGCACATAAATGAATAATACAGGCAACAACAAGAAGTAGCCCGTGCATACTCCCTGCTGTCCTTCCAAAGCTTTAAAGCCCAAAATAAAGGTGCTGCGGAGGTGGAGAACCTGATTTCCATTCTAAGTTTCACACAGTGGGTTTCAGCCAATTAAAACTTCCGTTCCTAAGATACAGTTGCTTATAAAGGCAAGCAGCACCCACAGTTTCTGGAAACAATTGTCTTAGTCTGGAGGAACTCTCCTCCCTTTGAACCTGTCAAGACCCCCATGTTCTATTCAGTAGCTGAGGACATGGGGGGCCCAACTCATCTCCTTTCCTAATACCTGCGTTTTGCCTCCTTTGAAGCAGCGCTGCAGACATCTTGCAGGTAGGAGGGCCATCGTGTTTCTTTTTCTTTTTATCCTCTCTAATACTTTGGAACGAGGCCATCTGGCTGCCTTTTGGGTAAATCCATTTTATAACAAGATTTTTTTTGGTGATTAGATGATTAAACCCCTTTGGATAGAGTTCAAGATGGACCAGGCTTCTGCTGAATTTTGCTTGATAGCAAACTGTTAGTCCTAAGTGCCAATGAATTTATAAATGGGAATAAGAAATCTCTTACAGATTTGAGAATGTCGGTCATCCTTCAATTTCCTTTGACATTAAGCCCACTGTCCTTTAGCGGTGAGCAAGGCCAGAATGTGCTTCCCACTCTCCCTTGGTCTGGCACTGTTAAGATCGGTACCCTCGTCTCCACCCTAAATCTAGGCTCCTGGAGCTGCAATGTTGAAATTACATCTTAATGTTATTTTTGGCTGAAATGAAGTGAACCACCACAGTGGATTTATTCATTCATGTGTTCAGTAAATGCGTGCTGGATGTTAGGTTGGGTTTGTGAAACAGAGAAATATGTGAGCTCAGTATCCTCATAACAGAGCTCATTAGAGACCCAGTATTCCTTTATGGTTGGCATTTTATGTGGGGGCGTCAAAGCATTAAGTGTGGTTCACCGTGGCATTACCTTTGGACTATTTAATGAAAGTAAATCATTTATTTCTTTTGACAAATTTACCTTGCCACCTTTTAACTTACAAAACCATAAATCACTATATATGTATTTACAAAGTTAATGTGTAATTATTTGATCAATCTTGCATGCCTATGTCTGGTTATCTGAGAATCTACTTTAAAGATAACTATGGAATGTAACTACCTTTGCTGGTTTCCTCTCACCTTGTTTTGAAATTCTGTATTGTTTTTATTGTTTTTATGTTTTTTTGTTCATGCTTTTGTTCTTGTTGTTTAGTTTTTGATATTTTCTCTTTAAAATTAAAAAAGGAAAAATATATGTAAATACAAGGATAGCTGAGATAAGTGTCTTGCTGATGTCTATTGATTTATTGAAAGGAACAGTTAATACTTCAAATTTTTTCCCTCTTGATCAATTTGGCATGGTTATATCTGGTAACCGGAACAATTAATTTGAAGACAACACTATGTAATATAACAACCATTGCTGAATTCCTACCACCTTGTTTGATGAAGCTCTATATTCTTTCTAGTTTTTTAATTGTGATTGTCTTTAATTGTTTGATCAATCTTGTATTCTTACATCTGGTAATCTGAGCAACTTCATTGAAGATAGCAATATGTAATATAACAACCATTGTTAATTCCTATCAACTTGTTTTGAAATTCTGTATTGTTTTTGTATTGTTTTATTTCTGTTGTCGTTGTTGTTATGTTGTTACTGTTTTTTTCTCTTTAAAATTAAAAAAATGTCAAATGAGGGTTGGGGATGTAGGTCAGCACAAAACACTTGCCCAGAATATTCCAGGTTCTGATTTTAATCTCTAGTACTGCACTCAGACAATCGATCAATCAATTTCAGATGATCAGGCATGATTTTCGTGACATCACATGGGTAAAAACTTTAGCTTTTAGATTACTAGTTGTAATCCTTCCCCCTGTTTTATTAGGAGCCATGGAAAGGTAATGGTCAGTTTGCAATGTTCTCCTGGTCACTCACTCACATAGATATCATTTTCTAAAATATCATCGATTTGAACTTACTATTTTAAAAAACATTTTATAAAGCTATAGCGATTTTTCCACATACCTCCTGATCTAGCATATGCATAGTTGTCCTCATTAGAAACATTCAACACTAATGTGGCACATTTACTACACTTGATGAACCTTCACTGGCACATCAGAATCCTCCAAAATCCGTAGTCCACGCAGGGTTCATGCTTGGTGTCCTATGTTCTATGGGATTCAGCAAATGTGTATTGGTATGTATCCATCATTATGTATCTTGTATTAATAACATACTATTTTTCACTGCCCTTGCTGCTTGCAGGAAATCCTCTTGCTTCTGTCCTCCACCCAGCCTGACAACACTAATCTTTTTACTGTTTACATAATTGTCTTTTTCAGAATGTCATATTGTATAGTTGGAACTATAAAATACATACTCTTCAGCTTGGCTTCTTTCACTTGGTAACATGGATTTAAATTTTTTCATATGTGTTCATGATTCATAGCTCATCTCTTTTTTAAACACCAAGTAATATTTCATTGACTGTGTAGAACATAGTTTATCTGTTCAGTAACCAAAGAATACGCTGGTTGCTTGCAAGTTTGTTGATTAAAGTTGTTACAGACATCTGTGTTCAGAGTCTTGTGCAGACAGGAACTTTCAGTTCTTTTGGGTAAAAGGCAAGCAGAATGGTGGCTGCATCATATAGTCGGAATACGTTTAGGTTTGTGAGAAACTGCCAAAGTGTCTTCCCAAGTGTCTTCTCTGTGCATTCCCACTAGCAATGAATGAGAGTTCCTGGAACTCCACATCCTTGGGAGCCTTAGGTGTTGTCAGTGCATGCGATTTTTTAATTCTTTTTTAAAGGAAATCTTTTTTTTTTTTTTCTTTTTTGCAGTACTGGGGATCAAACTCAGGACCCTGTGCTTGCTAGGCAGGCACTTATTCCACTGAGCTATATCCCCAGCCCTTAATTCTTTTTTTTATTTAAAGAAAAAGCAAATTTACAAATACAAAGATATAAACAAAACAACACAGAAACAATGAAAATGAAACAATTTCAAACAAGGTGATAGGAAATTAACAATGCGTGTTGTATTTCATATTGTTATCTTCAAATTGGTTACCCAAATAACCAGTTACAGGCATATAAGACATATCAAACAATTAAACATTAACTGTTCCTTTCAATAAACCAGTAGAAATTAGTAGTGCAGTTGGCTTAGTTATCTTGTGTACATATATACACGATTTTTCCCTTCTTTATTTCATTCATTTCTCCTCCCTCATCACAGTTGTGATGGGAGGCATTGCTATAAGCTCTAGATGTTCATCTGAACTTACATAGGATATTATTGAGGGATCCTCAGCTGGATTCTTTGGTCTTTAGTGTGTGGACAGACTTCCTGCACTCTCTTGTATATGATTCTTTGCATAAGTATTATAAATAATCTTATAAAATGTGTCCTGTATTATATTGTTCACTTTCCAATAAGCCCCAAACCACAACAAGGCATTTTTAAGTTTTATCAAATCCAATTATATTTGGATTATTGATTATATTTTTCTTTAATCACTTGTGCTTTTTCTAAAAAAGTCATAGCCATAGCAAGGTCACTTTTCTCTTATGTGACCTCCTAAGAATTTAATAGTTTTGTATTCTCTGTTTAGGTCTGTGATTCATTTTAAGTTCATTTTTGTGAAAGGCATAGGTCTTTATTTAGATTCACTTTTTATGTGAGGTTATTCAGCTTAAAAATACACTTCTTTCATTGTTGCCTTTACTTATCAAAGATCAGTTGACAGCATTTATGAGTGTATTTCTGTTTTCTGCTCTGTTTCATTGATCTGTTTGTCTAGTCTTTCATTATTATCACACTGTCTTCATCGCTGTAGCTTTATAATGCATCCTGAAGTTGACATTATTAGTCTCCAACTTTGTTCTTCAATCTTTTATTGGCTATTCTATATATTTTCCCTGTCGTTATTTTTTCTTTTCTTTTTGAGACAGCGTCTCACGATGTATTTCAGGCTGAACTTGAGCTCACTTTGTAACCCAGGCTGGTCTCAAACTCACAATGATCCTCCTGCCTCAGCCTTTCAAGTGCTGGGGTTACAGGCATGCACCACTCCCTGTCATTATTGCTAGGATTTTGATTGACTTTACGTTGAACTTATAGATGAAAGGAGAAGACTTTTGTCCTTTTCCTTTGTTCTTTCTCTCTCCTTTGTTCTATTTTCTGGTTGGACAACTTTTAACATCCTAAAGTGTTTTCATAGTCATACTTTAATCATGACGTCATTCATGTTAGCAGCACTGAGGGCTTGTTTAACAATAGTAATCCCCCTTGGCAGTGAATTGAGTAAAAATTCACTTTCATATCAACTTAAATTGCTGATTTGATTGTTCACATTGATGAGCATGTAACATCTTGGATAGAAAAAATGGCTTGCTTTGAGAAATATAAGCTATTTGAATCCTAATGTTTTCCTCTCTTGGAGATAGATTTGTTTCCTTTTCTGCCCCTTGGTGAATGGCTCTGTCTAACCGCGGTGAGGGGAGACGGAGTGTTCCTGAATTCCTGGGAATTCGCCAGATGGTGCCAGACTTCGGAAAACAAATGGTGACTGTGACCTGGCCATGCTGCTGTGTTGACTGACACAAACTACACCTTCATGACTGAACAGCTGATGTTTGTAACTAGAGAAGAATGAGCTCTAGAGCTTAGAACTGGATTCTGCAAAGACTAAAGTGGGAAAGCTGGCTTTGAAGCATAAGACCCATTGTTTAAGTTATATTTAGGCTCATTGTTGGCAAAAGGTTTTGTTCTGCTCTCATTGAGGTTCTTAAATGTGTGTTCTATAACTTTTAATTCATTTTGAAATTTCCAAATTTCTTGAAAAAACTTTACCACAAGATATTCAAGGTATATTGGAGATCTCTTTAAAATACTTACACTATATTTCACAAGTCTTTAATTTGACTCAGTGAGGTACAATATTCTGTCTCTCAGATTATACCACTGTGTAAAGCTGTGCAAACGGTGAGATTAGGATGAAGACTATGGAGGAGAAATATCTGTCAGCAAACTTCTTCATGGAGACAATTTGGAGGCTTAATTTGTAGAAGAGAAAGTTTGCTATTACTTTTCACCAGAAGTATAGAGTAAATTCAGAAATGTTCCTTTTGTTTTACTTTCACTTAAAACTTACTAGGGTTAAACTACTTTAGTTTTTCCATAAATGTCATGGTTAGCTTGGGCCACTGTCATAAACTACTCCATGGCTTAAAGGAGAGAAAATTGTCATTGTTTTGGTTGCTGGAAATCTGAGATTAGGGGACCAGCATGGTTGAGCTCTGGTGAGGCTACTCTTTCTGGTTTGAAGATGACTGTCTTCTTATAAGGCCCTTAATCTCATCAAGGGGGGAATCTACTCGGATTATGTCATCTAAACCTAAATAGTCCCCAAAGACCCAACCTGTGAATACCTTCACATGGGGTTAAAGTTTCAACACATGAAGTGTGGAGACCAAAAAACAATTCCAAACAATAAGTGATAGCATCTCTCATTTTCCAGTTTGAATACAAGATGTACCCAAAATATACCATGAACATTTACATTAAAAAATTGCTACAGTGAAAGAATTGCCATTCTGCCTCCACAAAGTGCTTCCCCTCACTGTCTTTTTATGAGGTATGGTAAAAATCACTATGAATGTTGCCGTCCAGGGCCATCCCACAGACAGGCAGAGTCACACAATTATGACAGTGTGTCGTTGGCCACTGTGTTCACTGGGTCTGTATCCTTCTGACTTCTGGCTCCTCCCCAAGGTAAAAGTGACCTTGAAAGGTCAGCATCTTGAATTGATCCAGAACACTGAGGCAGCTACAGCAGCCCAACTAATGCCATTCATGAAAGAGAAAGTCCAGAACTTTTTCAGAAAGTGACAAGAATTATAGGATAATTATGTTAAAGAGGGAAAGTATTTTGAGGGGAAATTAATAATGACAATGTGTCTTTTACTTTAGTAATTTTTTTCAACTTAAACACTCACCGTAATTCCTAATCATACTTCATATGTCATGCTTCAATTGTTTTTTTCGTTGTTGTTATTGTTAAAAGGTAATAATCACCAGACACTCCTTCTTTCAATATTATAGTATATTGTCTCTTTGATGAATAGACTTCTTGGTAACTGGCCATTTCATTCTTTCCAACTGGGATGACAGCACTAAGCAAGAAGCTTTCCTTTTCCCCACTTTTATTAGACTTTTATTTAATTTTTTTTCTTTTTAATACTTTTCTTTGAGCAAAATTTAAAATATTTCAGTTCACAAATCAGATATGGAAAAGATAAATTTTTTTGTTTATCCTTTGAGGGTAGCAAATAGCATTATGAAAATGTTGACTCTATAGTAACCAATTTAAAAGTACTTAGAAACATAAATGTTAACAGAGAGAAACATACATCTTAACAAGTAAACTGGCAATTGTACAGCCATATAGTAGCGGGGATGCATTTCTGAAAGCTTGAATTACTGCATATAGTCACCTTAACGTGGCCATAACAGACAGCAAGGTGGGGTTTAATAATCTTAAATAAAAAGAGAAAAATTGATTTACCAGTGTAAGATGGAAAGGCATGAAATGGAAGCCCTGAGCCAAGGGACAACTCTTAGCCTGGTAACTTCCACACATCTGCATGATTTTTAAATCTCTGGACTGAACTGAAAACCATTCTAAGAAAAAGAAACTTTTTAAAATAAAAAGTATTTCATTTATGCAGGTGTACGGCACGTTCGCGTAATCCCAGCAGTTTAGGAGGCTGAGGTGGGAGGATCATGCATTTAAGTTTAGCCTGCACAGTGAGACATATGAAAAAAATTTATTCAGATGAATTTTACTTATAGCACTAAAATTATTTCTAGTTGACTGATAATTGTCATTTAAGTTATTAATGTAGCAAACTTTAATAGCATCTATTCTCTGCCAGGTCCCGTGTGAGGCATGATGGATGCAATTATGTACCACAGTTCAAGTCTACAGGTAGGCTGCAGCCTCACAGTTACACCACGGGAGACCGAGTTCTGTGACAAGAGGAAGAAGAGATGCTGGGAGGGACGACGGGCCATCTCATCCACCCGGCATGACTCTCACAGGGAGCTGATACTGAGAACAGCAGACTAATTCGGAAATGTAAGTAGTGAAGAGAACTTTTCTAGAAGAGGAAGAAGCACTTAAAAACCAGGAGAGCTGGGGGTAACTGCACATATCTGTCCCACTCCGGGAGGCTGAGGGAGGAGGATTGCAAGTTCAATCCCAGCCAGGGGAGCTTAGCAATTTAGAGAGACCCTGTCCCAAAACAAAAAATAAGAATATGGCTGGAGATGTAGCTCAGTGAGGTCCTGGGTTCAATTCCCAGTACTGAAAAAAAGCATTAAAATCTTGGCTCAGACCAGGAGCTTTTGGTAGACTATAACTAACATATTGGTCAAAGACTAGGCAGACAGATAACATTATGAAGCCATGCTGAAGTCACTGGGAAAATGTAGTACACGTACACAGAGGAGAACTAACCAGCTGTATGAAGGATAACTTTGAGTCATTTGTAGGGAACTACCAGTAATTTAAGACCACAATGCTGGCACCTAAGCCAGGTAAAATATTATAGGTAGTCAGGGCTGCTGGAGGCTATAAAAAGATCAGAGCAAGGCAGTGTGGCAGACAGCATAAAGGGGATCTCAGGTAAAAATAGAAAGATCAGTCAAAAACTTTTCAGAAAGTGAAGTTAAAACTTACAAGGAAGATAGTCCCAATTGACACAGGCCAGCTTCAGAAATTAAAGGTGGCATGTCGAAAAATAGCAAAAATATTGTCAAAAAAGTAAGCTATCATTTCTCTAGATAGGGCAGTTTGGGAAGAGAAAACGACCTGGAGGAAAACCTATGTGTTAAGTTTGAGATAAGTCCCTTTGACAGTGTGTGTTTAGGCATCCAAATGAAAACTCCCACAGTAGTTTTCCGAAGAGGTCTAATGGTCAGGAGGGAGATGTGAGCTGGGCGTGCACGGCTGGGAATTGACTGTGTAGCAAAAGCGATGGCCCCACTTGCATGCAAACATCATCCGGGAAGGCTCGCGAAGAGGTGAACACGGCGCCGGTGCTGCACTCTCACGTAAGAAGGAAGGAGAGAAACTGGAGATCAAGAGAGAAACTAAGAGGATGAGCTGGTGAGATGTGAGGGTCATTTCCTAGAACCCAAGCAATTCAAAGGAAGAATCTCAGCTGTGGTTACAGAGGCAATTGCCACAGCATAATAAAGCAGGTTAAGGACTGGAAGGTGGAAAAGTAGATTATATAAATTTGCATTTAAAACAATAGATTTAAGAATGAAAAAGAAATTTTTTTGCAATTATAGTATAACAACAGGAACAAAGCAGGAGAGTTTCAGACAAACCAGGGTACATGGCCATTCTATGCCTGGAAGAATCGCTTTAGTGACGTGATGGTGGTGGTTGCTATCAAGAATTAGAAATTGAAGTGGGTGGTATGAAATGAAAGTCCACGGACATAGACATTCTGTTTTGAGTTAGCTTATTGTAAAGAGGAGAGCCTGAATGGTAGGTAGGGAAAGATAGAGGGCTAAGGGAGAATATTTTTGTCTGGTAGACTGACACAGTCATGTTATAGACCTCAAATGTCAACGGAGAGGAAGATGCCGAGAATGTAGTAGGAGAGAGAAGACATGATTGAAGGAATTCTGTGTGGAATTGGGAAGAGACGGCAGAATGGTTCAGAAAGGAAGGCAGAGCACCTTCCGGAGAGAACAGAGAAAAAGGTAGGTAGTCAGCCAGGACAGTGAATTTATGGGTGCGGGAGTGTGACGTTGCACACATTTTGCTTGAATCATGTGTATTTTCCCTATTCAATATGACAGGAGGCCTTTTGCTG
This sequence comes from Dinomys branickii, assembly GCA_004027595.1. Taxonomy (NCBI): domain Eukaryota; kingdom Metazoa; phylum Chordata; class Mammalia; order Rodentia; family Dinomyidae; genus Dinomys; species Dinomys branickii. The sequence continues at coordinate 45,813 of PVLD010012920.1, read as the reverse complement.
AGAATGAGATGTGAGATTATGGGGCAGAGAGCTTGTGAGCTAGTAGATAAGAATGGTGAACCTGGTGAATGAGAGACCGGCTGACCAAGGACCTGCAGCAAGATTTTCAGTAAACACTGAGAGCCAACTGGGTAGTATCCCTGTGGGGGCCCCAGGTCTGCACAATGCTTTGCTGTACTCCCACTCAGTCCATTCGAGGTGGTGAGGACTGAGGCCCTGGCCAGGTGGAGGCTATGGAAGGCAGGTGCAACAGCAGGAAGCGAAACAACTAAGGAATTGTCAGAGCAGTGGTTCAAGCGCGGGGTAACATCCGATGAGAAACGGGACAAGAGCAGACTCACCGAGGGGTGGGAAGGGGGCAGTCACCTTACAGCCACACTGAGGTGAGAAAACAAAGCATTAAAAGTGCAAATGAGCCAGCCAGAAGTACAGCGTGCTGCTCAGAGGGCGGATGTGGACTTTAACACTGGGATGGCTGGTTTGATCTCTGTCAGCAAACCCAGTATTTCCCTAGATCTGATACTTTGTATCTCCTCTGGGTTTGCCGTAGGGTCTGTGTCTTAGTGGTCTGTTGGTTTTCTTGGTTGCTTTGGCTCTAATCCCTCTATCAGCACCAGAAACCATTTGTTGGTGATCAGTCGCTTGCCACTTCTTCCAAACTCACTCTAAATACTCAGAATTTACGTGATTTGTGAGGAAGCCGGAAAACTCACTCCCAAACCTTTTAACATGATTACAGCCCAACCTACAGTCTTTTTGCGCTGTAAGCTTTTTGCTTTCTTCCTTTAAACATTCAGACTGCAAAGTAGCTCCTCCGGTCTGCAAACCTTTCCATGCAAGTCACCGAACTGCTCTATTCCTGAATCTACCCGGTTCCTCCAGACGGTTGAGGCGGCCCACATCCTGTCCTGCTGGAATCCGCCTTACGCTGCCCACCCTCTCACTGCTCCAACCATCAGCCGTCAGTGAACTTCGGAGCCTTCTTGAAGCTTTGCTCCAGTGCAAAGAACTTACGTCGAATTATGGTTGTGGGATCTTCCAAACAGTATAAATGTTTAGCATGTATGTTTGAAGATGAGGCTTGAGACAGTTTTCCTAACACAGGCATGGCACTGGAGCTCTATCATGTGCTTCTCTGTGTGTGTGTTTGGGCCCCTGGACACAGTAGGCCTCCTAAAAGCCCTGGTGGTCCAGAGTCTGGACATGATGAGGTACTTGTGTTGCTGTGGTGATCCACAGCTGGCTGAGTGATTAGTGGTTGATTTGCCCAGAAAGAATGTTTGGAAACCTTTCTTTGGTGATAGTAAAATAAAATATTTCTCCCCTCACCTAAAAGTTGTAGTGAAGATGGATCAATGGATTCTTTCAGATTAATGAATTCATTAATTTCTCTCCTGAAAAGAAAAATGAGAGAAAAATAAAGAAAGATTTTTGTAGAGGAAGTTGCTGGAATCCTCCTGAGTCCAGCTGATCCCTGCTTGCCGGTGAAAACAGGAAGACTGCGAAGTTAGATTTGGCCTGTCTCTCCTATGGCAGGTGCTGAGACAACAGGTTCTAGGAGCATTAGTCCCTTTATGCAGATATTGAATTATTTACTTACAAACTTCTCTGGTACTCACCAGCTTTTATTCAATTAGAAAGAGCTTAAGAGAGTAAGAATATAATTTCCAGAACAACCAGAAAAACCTAAAAAAATGTTGGTGTTATGTTGTGGCTCTGAATAACACTACAGTACGAAACAGATGAAAGTTTCACCCCTTTTCCCTGCTGTCTGATATATTTCTCTGGATCCTCACAGTAACTAACACAAGCTAAGCCATCTAAGAGGATGAGGATCTATATCGTTTATATGGCCAGACCTTAACTTCCTCAGCTGCCTTGAAATAGGCGCAGGTTGGCATTAAGGATGTTTAAAACATTAATTTTAGTTAGGAATTACTTATTCTATTTGTTCAAATACACCTCTCTTGTGCAAGGATCATGGATTATTTCATGAAAACGTGAAACAAAATAATAAGAGAATAACATGTTTGTTGCATCTGATTAGAGGATGAAGTCACATACCTACACATATATACATATGTTCCTAAATCAAGTAATAGATGAATATTTAGGCGGGTAGTTGTTAGATTGCTGTGTATGTGTAAACAAAAATGAAAATATGAAGTATGGAATTAATTTCAGTGAAAGTGCATCTTTCTCCCTTTCTTCTTGTTCTCCCTCCCTCTCCCTCTCTCTCTCTCTCTCTCTCTCTCTCTCTCTCTCTCTCTCTCTCTCTCTCTCTCTCTCTCTCTCTCCCTATCTTTTTCTCTTTCTTTCTCTTCTCTTTTTCATTTTTTGCCTTATTGATTGAGCCCAGCGCCTCACAGATGCTACAAAAGTGTTCTGCTACTGAAATATATCCTCGGCCCTTTACATTTTTTCTAAATTTGGGGAAAGTGTCTCACCAAGTTGTCCAGGCTAGCCTCGAACTGGCAATCCTCCTGCTTCTGCCTCCCAAAAAGTAAGTAATTGCATTTTGGCACAGGTCACTACGCCTGACTGGAAATACAATGACTGTTAACCATTAGCTCTTCAAAAATGTCCAATCAATAGAGTAAACAGTAAGTGAGTAGACAAATTGCTCTTAGGTAATCAGAACACAATTTTGCCTGAAAATTTTATATTTTACTGCATATATATCACCCTAGTAGGGAACAAACTATAATGAAAGGTATTCTTCCTCAAATTTGAGTGAAACAGTTCTGAAAAATGTGTCTAGTCTCATGAACCAAAACATAGCAGCCAGTAGCCCCGACTAAATGGGCTGTGACTGAGGTTGAACGGCAGAAATGCTCCCACACACGTTTGAAGATGCCGAGGCTTGGATCTTACTGATATCGCTTAAACCCAAATTTCTGAGGGTAGACCCTTAGCGTCAATCTTGCTATTCTTTTTCCACATGAATGTACGGCTCACACAGCGATAGCAACCACTCCAGTTTTAGAGAGGGGGCTGAGGTATTTTTAGACAACACCTATCATTTGTCCTTATCTTCATATAACGCTGTTTTTGAAAAGTCCACAATCGCTCACTTGTACTTTCGAATGTAGTCATCTGATTGTGGGGAAGTGGAAGTTTGGCCCCTCCTGAAACACAGGGCTCGTGTGCAGCTGTGTGGATTCCTAGTGGTCAGCATATGAATTACGGATTCTAAAACTGAGAAGCAGAACTGCTACTTCCCAACACTTTGGAAATTGGCTTTGTTATTTGTTTGACCTTTCCATAGCAACTTCCTATATCTAAAGAAAACTTTAATTTAAAAAATTCTCAGTTATTGATCTGGGGAAGTACATCTACAACTATAATTTTATCAGTCTGACTTTTTAAAACCCCACCAAATTCTTTTACAGTATTTTCTGTATTTGCTGAAGGATAACATCCTTCTTGCCTTAATCATGTGCCAGATTACTCGTAAACCTGGACCATATGCCACTGCAATTTGCTGATGGGCCCAAGCTGTTTGGGTAGATAAAAAATCCAAGGGAATTAGGATGGCTCAGTCCTCACTGCGAACAGAGCGAATACAGCGGGATGTTTCCACACTCTCCTCTCCCTTTCTGTTCACACAGAACCTCCGTTCTCCTCACTGAGGTCACTGAGGACCCAAACCTGGGGATGCCCTCAACACTTGCACGAATGTGTTTCATTCCAAATAAAGTGAGATGGACTGTGAAACTGGTTTCACAGACACAAAATTCATGCATGGGACGGAAGGTAGATACTGTGTATAGAAGAAGGAAATATTGCCCCAGTTTTGGCTTCACACTGATCCTGAGGGAAAATACGTTAAAGAACAACTTGGATGAGCGACATAACAAATCTTTCTCCCAGCGTTGGGTCCTATTTTCTACGCAGCAAAGTTAATTGTGTTATTTTCTGTCATCAGTGTTTCAATGACTAAACTTTTTGTTGATCATAAAATGAAGCTGTGACTCCTGACTGAAATCAGTCAGCTAGTTGACTACATTTCTTATTAAAATTTAAAATGGCCTATGGGAAAACAGTTTTATGGACGACACTCTACCACACAACTTCCTAGTGCAAGTGAAATTGTTCCCACCTGAGGAAGTCATTGGGATTTATGTCTTGTGCCTTGAGATCCATTTTCTTGATAGTAGCTACTTATTTTAAATGTCTAACATGATTTCGTTAAAGATAAAGTAATAAAGCATATTGCTGTAAAGTATTCTAACTATTCATACCAGTATTAGTGCTTTATGTAAACATAAAAATCGAGAAAATGCTAACCACCCAGAGTTCTCTGTTACTAATCAAATGAGTTTCATGTTGCACTGTTAGGTGTGGATCTTGGAAGATAGAACAACTAAGTTTAGAGCTGAAACTACCAAAGACGTTAGTCAAACTGCATTGACTCAGTGTTATCCAATTTAAGAATCCTCTCTAAAGTTTCCTAACCTTACTTAAAACTAATTATGGTGACAGATGCTAAAAAGGCATCCATTTATTAAATTAAAGCCGCCCTTCCTGTCATTTTCATTCATAATTATGCAGGAATATTTTTATTTTTCCTCATAAGAAGCCCACAAATACTTTGAAAGAGACTCTTCTTTCTCTAGAAATTTGACAGCCATGATAAATGCATTTCATTTGTCCCAAATTCCAAAGTATAGGGAATGATGTCATTTAGAGGACCGGCAGCACTGCTGCAATAATGCAGCCAGCCAGTACCTACATATACACCCCCCCAAACTGATCGCACAGAGAGGACAGTTGTTCTCAGTCACTAATGCTTGAGTGTATCCTTCCAGGACTCAGAAGGAGATTATGTCCTCCCTGGAATAATCCTCTTTTATGCTCTTTTCTGAACACATAAAATGTGACTTGTTGAGAAGATCTGGCATTGTATTACAAAGGGGAGCTCATATTCTTTTCACATTCTAGTGGGAATGGGTTTTTTTCTTAATCACACATTACTTCTTACATTGTTTCAAGTTTCTTTCCACTGACAGTGACACAAATATGATTCCAACTGTCAGAAAAAACAAAGGGGTTATTTATCTTTTGCATGAGCAGAATTCTAGTGCAAGATTGACAGGACTTAGGCAATGGAATCAGCATTTCCTTGCCCTCAGTCCTTTGCCTGTGTTGACTTCACATACTCCTACTGCAGATAAACTGTCTCCATGTGGCAGGGGATGTGGTTACAAACAGGCTTGAGTTCATATCATCCCAAATTAATGACCCTTCAGGAGTGGAATTGTTTCTATAAACCCGTGCATGAAATATTCAAAGGGTGTATATATGTATTTATCATATAATATCTATGTATAGTATGGGTAATATGCGTCACATATGTACACTGGCTTCCACAACTGAGCTCTTGTCCGATCCTTTCCTCTTCTCTATCCTGTTGTGCCCCACTTAGTCTGATTTTTTTTTTTTTTTGGCGGTACTGGGGATCGAACTCAGGACGCTGTGCTTGCTAGGCAGGCGCTTATTCCACTGAGCCATATCCCCAGCCCTGTGCCCCACTTAGATGGGCAGAGACTGCTCTGCTTTCCTGCCTATTTCTGACATTCTGATGAAATGTAGGTTTAACTTTTTCATACCTTTTCCTTCTAAGATGATTTTACCCAAAATCAGCAACTGTGTCTTTACTTCTGAAACTGAAATCAGCAACTATAATGGAAGGCAATAGTACTGTACCATAAGGAGACTCTGAGGACTGAACCAGGACTGTTACGTAGTGGATTTTTAAACAAATCTGAGTTCTCTCCTTTGTAGTACATTAGAGAAAGCTTTCTAAGAAGGAAAACAATCCAGAGGTATTGTTAAATTTGGATATAATTAATGTAAATGTTGTGAATTTAGGATCAGAATTTTCCTAGTGATTTCTGGAATTCACAGTTTGGAGAAACATCATTTTGAAACTCTACTGTTGGACCCTGTCCATGAAATATCCTAAAACTCAATATATTTATGAAAACAATGTTTGCTCATATTTCTGCTGTATAATTAAACACACAAAATATCTCTGTTGTGTAGAAGGATACAAGATGGGGTTATTTATAGCAATTAAGCAACGAAGTATCAGAATTTACATGCAAGTATGTGCATGCTCTGTATTATCAGAAATATCTTCTAGCTTCCAATTTAAGGATTACAAAGGCCTCTTTCATCAAGCTTTGCAACACGAAGCTGTGTAGTGATATTTATTCAGTTTTGATTGTTAAACTACCATTTAAAGTTTTTAAATATTAAAATATCTTAAGAAATTTTTCCAAACAGAATAAAGATGTAGGAAGTGTGAAATCAAGAATGTTTTCACTCATTAGAGATGACCTTATATAGTTTCTCTACTTAGGAGTTATCAGGACATCTGTAACTTGTAAAGTGATTTTCATATCTCACTCCCAAATAGTGTGTATTTTCTTTTTATTGCTGAAAACATGTAATTATGCAGATACACATATTGAGAAGTGCATTTCTGTATTTACTTGGTCACACCAAATTGTTAAAGTATGAGATTATGGATTCATTTGTTAAGATACCCTAACAAAGGCATAACTGAAACATCGTCATTGCTTATGTCCTTGTTCTTTCACAGAAAACGTCACCCTTCCAGAGGCAACATGGGTGCGTGATTGGGGTGTAGAGAAACATCAGTAATGCCAAACACTTTTCTCACTTGTATGCTGAAATTACAGCAGAGTCAGCATAAATCCGGGAAAAAAAGGAAATGATGACTAGAAGATCAATGGGCTGGGTAAAAGGGTTGAGCAGAGAAATGGAAATCTGTTTCCACACAGTCACCCACTTCTAAGAGGTACATGAGATGTGGTGTTTTATATGGACAAGTTGTGAAAGCCAAGTTGGCTTTTTGATATGATTCAGCCAGTCAGCGTCTGTGCTGGGTGTGTGCCCTACATCCTGTCTCCTCGGGTCACCTTTCACACCGGACCTAGTTGGAGACAGGACTTCACCTCAGCTGCACAGCAGAACTGTTACCTGCGTGGGTAGAGGTGCCAAGAAAACATGGGCTGATGCTCAGTGCTTCAGAGGAGGGTAACACACGAAACAGGGCAAAGAGAAAGAGCCAAAACAGGGACAGAGGAGTCACAGTAGTTTTTTAAAAAGTGACCAATGCAGATCTCTCTGGGAATACAGCTGCTCCTTGACTTACAGTGTGGTTATATCCAGATAAGTCTATCCTAAATTGAGAGTATCCTAAGTGCGATATGTTTAATATACCATGTACATGGGTATCTTCGTAGCACAGAAACACAAGACTCTGTAAAGCCAGGGCAAAACACTCAGCAGAGCGTGTTTTCACATAACATTAGCTGGGAAAAGATCAAAATTTGAAAGTTAAATTATGAGTGCTGTTTTTCACCACTGTAAAGTTGGAACCGTGATCAGCTGGGGGTGGTCCATACAGTACTGCAAGAAGCGGAGTGGGAGAGGCGGCCTCTCCAAAGGACCAGGTGCAGCGCAGAGCTCCACAGCAGGGGCCACGCTGGAGTGTTAGTGACCCCAGGGAAGCCGGTGCTCCTGGAAGAGAAAGAGCCAGAGACAAGAAGGAGAGTAGAGGTGCGGGAGACAGTGGTGTCTGCATGTGGAAACACTCATCACATCTTTAAAGATGGTGGTGGCTTGGACTCCCGTGAGACTTAGTGGGAAGCTTTGTGAAGAGCTGGCTGTCATGTTAGACTGGACTGGAGGTGGTGTGGAGAAGAGAGGGGCAGAGAAGCCAGTTAGGAAGCTGTAGCAATAATCCAAACAAGATATGGAAGAACTTTGTAGAGGTTGGAAGGAATAAATGCAGAAGATGACATGAGGCTCTGCATGTAGTCAAAGGACAGAACCAATAGCATTTGCTAAAAGGTGAGATATAAGATAACTCAGAGAGGAGGGAAGGACAACGTCAAAGGTTTAGTTGAACCATAGGAAGAAAGAAGTTTCTATTACCTGAGACTGGAAGGCTCTCCCAGTTGGTAGATTTGGGTGCACAGGGAGTTTGAGATATCTAGGAGACACCAAAATGAAAACACGAATTAGGAAGTAGGCTAAGTATTCCATGTGACTAGGCGTCAGGAGAGTTGCTGGATGAGTTACCTCTGGAGGTCATCATCATGCGATGGTACTCAGAGTCACAAGCCTGATAGGGCAGAGAAGTAGTGCGCACCAGGATAAATGAGAGCAGTCCGAGGACAGAGCACAGTGTTACTCCCCTGTGGGGAGGCTGAGGAGCTAGAGGGAAAGGGCAAATGAGTCAGACAGGGAGTGTATGCTGAGGCAGGGGATAACCTGGATGAATATGCAATCCCAGCTGCCATATGAAAACAGCTTCCACTGTGTCAAACACTGAACAGTGGGATGCAAGATGAGCTTTGAGAATCAGCTATTGGATTCAGCAATGCAAAGGTCGCTGGTGACTCTGAAGAGCAGTCTCAAGAGAGTAGCGGAGGAAGAAGTCAAAGGAGTTCAGGGTGAAGGAGAAGAAAATTAAAACTAGTGAACAGAAATGATTTATAAGGGGAAAACGAGAGGGAGAAGCTGCCGGAGGGAGTCTGTGAGAACAGGGGAAAGACGGTTCTGTTAATACAGAGAAGACGGTAGCACGTGTGCAAGCTATTAGAAGTTATTTAGCAGAGGGGGAAACTGGTGAGGCAAGAGAGGAGACAGAGTTGCTGACATATGCACTTCGAGTACACATGTGGGGTGGGGACCCGCAGCACAAACAGTATGTACAACATGTGCAGATGACAGGAAGCTGTGAAGAACGCATGGGCGTGGATACACAGAGGTGCTTACAGACAGTGACGTAAGCTCGCGGGAACCGTCTTTCCATCATTCCCCTGTGAAATGCGAAGCAAGGTTCACGGACAAGGTGAAGGTGGAAGAGGAGGTGTTGGTTGCATGAGAATAGAGGGAGATTTAAAATGGTCCTCTAGACATGGGAAAAGGCAACTAGACTAGGGTATGAGTCCTGAGGAACATTTGGGGTCCGTTTAATAGCGGGGACATACTTCTAAAGCTGTATGCTTTGTTCAGTTGTGTTCAGCTTAGTGTAGGTGCAGAATATTCAGAGTTGAATGTAATGAACATGAGAATTTTACCAAGCTAATTTGACAATAAGAAAGTTGCAAAGGAACTGAGGCAATGAACAAGGGATGAGTCTATGCGATAAGGTTAATTTCATAGCAGGGAGTTTCATGTTTTCATCATTATGAATATTGTTTTTATTTAGGTCTTGCTATATTTATTCATACATTTCATTATTGTTATTATTATCATTAGTACTGAGGCTTATTATTTAGGTACCGTTTCTTATTCATTCACCCTTGGAATCTCAGATCCCTCTCTCTCTCTCTCTCTCTCACACACACACACACACACGTGCACACACGCATCAGCAGCCCTCACGTAATCACCGTCCTCACCAGTCTCCCTGCAGTGGAGGGTAAGCACAGCAGCTGACAAGCCCTGGGGAAATAGTACAGAGTACCATGTGAAAAGTAGGCTCTGGTCAGAATATATTCTTAATTACATGAGAAGCCACAGACCATTCTGGTGACACGCTTCCCAGATGGAGCGTCCCAAGAGAAGGAGCAGAAAGCTGCACAGCACTTCCTGAGCTAACTAAACAAATCTGAGGTAAAGAGTCGTATTAATTATACACAGCATTATCGCTGTTCTTTCAATAAAGTCAATCCTAGTACCATGCATATGCTTTAGAAAAATCAATTCTAAATTAAATTAGGGAGTGAGCACAGGTATAAACAAAAACAGGAGGCTTTATATTTGCCCACAATAAGAAATAATACCAGTAAGAACTAAAGTAGTAGCAGCAAAGATGGACTAAGGAACACTGATGAACAGACACCGTAAAGACATTTCTTTTTTTTTTTGGTAGTGGAAATCAAACTCAGAACTTTGCGCTTGCCAGGCAGGCACTGTGCCGCTGAGCTCTCTCCCTGGCCAGACAGCATAAGTACAAAAGAGAGGGCCTTGATAGCCAATTGAGTGTGGGCATTGGAGGGGTAGGTTTAAAATAGTCTCTACATAGCCATGAAATTTTGGTCATGGATTCATGGTCAGGAATTTTGCAAGGGCTCTGCTGCTTGCTGAAGTATGTTACTCAATCTTCAAAGGCACCCCTTCAAGTGGTGTGTTTATATGCCCCATTTCCAGATGAGGAAACTGACCAAAAGTACTTCATACAAGGAGAATTTGGGAATATCAAAGAATTTTTTTTTAAATAAAAACCCTTGTAAAGGGCAGCAAACTCCTGTCAGGGCCAACTTTTGTAAACATATTCTATCAGAACACATCTGCTGTCATCTGCTTACATTTGCTGCTTTTTCTTGGCAGCGTGGAGTAATTGCAAGAGAAACTGTACGCCCGATGAAACCTAAAACACTTCCCCATTGGCCTTTTATGAAAAAAAGTCCTTGCTAATTGCTGCTTAAAACAAAACAAAAGAAAAGTGTCCTAAGAGTGAACTTTCAAGCTGATCAATTATGACTTCTGTTGTGTGGTTGAACCACAAAACATATAATAAAAATCAATAATATAAATAGAGTGATACTATAAAAACACCAAATTTCTCAGTGACTTTAGAGGACAATTCTTATCCCTCATTTCCGTCTTCAGAGATGTTTCCTAAGACAAGACAAAATACATGAACTGCACCCAGATTTAAACATTAATTTTGGGATGTGTGCCAGACCAGATGGTTAGAAAAGCTAAATACCATTGATTTATTTCTTACCCTTTATGAAGCAACATTAGAGACAACAGACCTTATCAGAACAAATGAGAATAAACAACAGAATGCAGATCAGAGGAGAATTAAGAACAAATGCTATTGAATTTTATTATGCTATAATTAATTTTGTGTGTGGAGAAAGCACTAATTATTAGCAAATTGTGAACTGCACCAACCAAGCTTTTGTTAAATGGCAGCTGGACAAGGTTGGACCTTTCTATTTCATGGATGTCACTTTTTCTTATGTAGCATTAGGACCATAATTTCCAGCACCTTTAAAACCTCTCTTGCAAATGAAATTAATCACCCATCAAATACCTTTTGAGTGGTTAGAAAATGTTAGAGGCTTGGAAAGTGGATATTAATGACCCCTGATCCCTACTAACAGTATTGCCATACAGTAATGATTTCTATCCTAGAGGTTCAACAGTGGTTCTTACATTCTTTTGGATCACAAACACCACTGAGATTATGATCCAACACACAAATCCTATTTTTAGAAAAAATATTCAAAGGTAAACTATTTTTAGAAAAATGTACAAATGTATAATTGCAAAAGGTTTCTGATTTTCTGGTGGTCCCTCATGGCTGAAGGGAAGATCCCTTTTTTTAGAACCTTTGTGGTGAGCCATGGTTACAAGTGAAAGAGTGAGCTGGTGTGTGCATACGCAGGTGTGTGTGTGTGTGTGTGTGTGTGTGTGTAGGTGTATGCACATGGATATGTATGCTGGGGAGAAAGGGAAGGTTTCATAAAGAAGTTGTGCCTTAGCTTCATCAGAAATTTAAGATGGGAAAATGTTTTCTAAGTGAGAATAATCGCTTACCCACAAGTAATGCAATGTGATTTGGCAGAGGTGTCAGGAACCCAAGGCAGCTTGACACAAATGATACAACTTTACAGTGGAAGAATAAAGCCTTGCAAAAGAGGGTGGAAGTAGTGTCTGGATTGTAGAAGCCTTTACATATTGTATCCAAGTAGACCTCCTCCTTTTCCTGAGGCCTTAAAGAACATGTACACTACAGCACATGCCACTCACCACAGAACACTTAAGGACATGTATTTGCTTTTCCCTGGTTATTTACTGTTTCCTCTTTCCTTGAATTTTGGCTGTCCTTTCTGAAAACATTAATTACAAGCTATGAAACAAAGATCCTTATATATGTGTCATGTACTTAATTTTGTAGCAATTCTTTTTTTAAACTCAGAAAATTGAGATGTGGAGAGTAATTTGATCAAGCCCACACAGCTAAAGGTGGCAGAGCTGTCTTGAACATTATTTTTTCTAGCTTCCAAATTCTAATCAATTTCCCTTGGGCATAAGGTACTGAGCCAATTTTTTGCTAAGAATAGCTGAGTATTTCTTGTTCAAGTAGGATATCCCTTTAGAGAAAGATCATTAATTAAAACCATACTTTAAAAGGACCAAACATTTTAGAAGGAAGGGTTATTGCTCTTCTGGTGCATGTTCATTCTTACCTATCCATGCTTTGGGTTTACCGGGGAGAAAGGTGGAAGAAGGTCTGTTGTGGCTGGTGACCCATGTACACAAGAAAGGAAGGGAGCAGGAAAGCTAAGGCCTGGATTGCAAAGTACTGGGAGTTACTTTCCATCACAAAGTATAATCCCTGGAAAAAATGTGCATCACAAGGTGGATAATTTTTTTTTTCAGGCATCTCCTAAAGTGACAAAAATAGGTAACTCCTCAGCTGCAAAGTAAAGAAGGCAATGATAGCCAAGGTAGGACGTACTCAACTCTCCACAAATGCAGTCCTCCCCAGGTCAAGCAAGCCTTGAGAGTCACTCTTAGTTTGCTTTATGGCATAGTAGGTTATTTGTAGAAGGCCTTTCCAAAATTCAAACCTAGTAAATGCATCAATTCCTACTCTGTAGAGAGCAGTATGTTAAAGACTACAGATTCTGCAGGGACAGAACAAGGAAGGGACGGTCCACACGCAAGTTCTGATTGGGATATGAAGTCATGAGGGAGAGCAGGGCAAGGCATGGCTCATGGTGGACACTTGGGCATCAGATAAGTAGTGTTTAATGATATTCAAAATCCACTGGGAAAGAAAGGACTATCGTGATTAAAGATATCAAAGGTATAAGGCTTCATTTAGTGAATCTGGTTTTATTTTTAATTATGCTTAGGGCCTGCTCTGATCCTCATACCCATCACTTGGTAAAATAATTTATAACGCAGTTCATGGAATTACACTAACAAGAAATGGGAAAATGTCAAGGGTAACTCCCAGTGTTCCATGAATGATGGGAAACATCTGCAGCAGAGCACGCTGAGCGCTGTTTGTCTGTGTACCCTCCTCAGAGGGGGCGACCTCTCACCCTGTCACCCAGAGCCATGTAATCACAGTGCTGTTTACCCAGAGGCTGCGTCGACCTCTCCAGCATGCTTCCACTGCAGCTGGATCCCAGGCACAATCCCATTTCAAATCTTGCATCATCTCCATGGAACACAGCCGGATGGGGAGGAAACAGCTGGGAAGGGACATTTGGAAAGATCCCCCAGGATTACACAGAGTGCAGAAGTCTCCCTTTTACCAAGCAAAGTTGAGGGTCCCGAAGGCACTTCTACCAAACACAATGGTCATGTGAGGAGAGAGTTTGAGTAGTGTGACCTCATTGCAGAAGACATTTGTATCAGGGCTACAGGGGCTGTGTATGTTTTAGCATTGGGAATACGATGACAGGTTTGTTTACCAAAGCCTAGGAACAGATGCCCTCCATATAACTAACCTTAAGCAGAAAGTCCAGCAGAAAGTCCATGCAATCCCACTGTATTTCAATATTTTCAATAGATATAGTATTTTAAAGGTTGTTCTCACGGGCCAGTGTTACTGCGTAAATCATTATTATTTTAAAACATCTCAGTTTTAAAAATGACTTAATTCTTAGAACTATGAGCTAAAATTATTTTCAGAGAGTAGTTGTTATCATTTAATCTTATTTCATTCCTTGAAATTGAAAAACACTTTCACTGCTATATCTCAGAGAAATATGAAGCAATTCTCCCTCTATTTTGATTCTTTCAGTAAATTTTATTATTGCTCCATGACTAAAAATGTAGGCACTATCGTGGAAGTTTTAAATCTCTCTGTGCCTGAGTAATGGCAGCTACAAAGTGCAGATGATATCAGAATCTGATAATTAAATAGAATAATATATTTAAATGCTTAGCAAAATGCTTGTGCTATAGAAGATATTCAGTCGTATTCAGCAAGAAAAGCTGTTACAATCTCTATTGTCATTATTACTACTCATTTAAACTCAGTCTTTTCTAGTGGATCGAAAATATACTAATTTTAAAATGATATATTTTATGTTTAAAATCAGCATGTAACTTTGGATCAGTAATTTTTCATAGTTATAACTAGAGTTTAATTTGAAATGTACAAAAATTTTAGCACTCCCTAAATTTGCTTGATAAGGGAGTCATATATATTCCGGAAGTTAAAAATAATCTTAGCCAGGAGCAGAGGATAACACCTGTTGTCCCAGCAAATTGTGAAGCTGAGGCGGAAGGACTGAAAATTGTGTCTCAGAATTTTAAAAATCTGGGGTTGTAACCTGGTGATAGAGTACTTGCCCAGCATGTATGAAGTCCTAGGTTCAACCCCAGCAGCACATACACACAGAAAACTCTGAAACTCTAAAATCTCTCAGGTTTAATTATCAGGTATGTTAACACACTGTGACAAATCTTAAAATCTCAATGATTAAAATTTGTTGACAATTATATTTGCATGATATATTCTGTGTAGTTTCTAAATCTTATATGCCAACATAAAATCTTTGATCTTGTATAGTTGTTCATTCAAAGTATACCTGTGTCAAGTAGAGAAAGCTGGAAAAAATGTTTGGAAACCCCACACTCATCTTGTTTGGTCATATAGAGTGCCATGTTCTTAATGTTTATCATTCGGCAAGGAGTGGAAAGTGTTTTGAAATCAGCAAAGAAAATGTGGCTCCTTGTCTATTATAAAATGGAGACTTGCCTTTGTTTAAAGGCCAACCCCCTCCGTGGCCTTTGGATTTTCATCCAAGCATTCCAGTGACATACATGGGAGTGCCACCTTGAAATCTGTCCAGACCCTGATACATCATGTTCTGGATTGTTTAGGCCTAAACATTATTTTAGTTTCCAGGCTTAGAATCAGAAGTGATTAGAATTAGTAATGAGAATTAGATGCCCCCATTAGTTTTCCTTTTTAAAATTTTTAAGAGAATAAAAACAAAAACAAAACAACAAAAAACAATAAAAATGATACAGAATTTCAAAACAAGATGATGGGAAATTAACAATGCTTGTTAAATCACATATTGTTATCATCAAACTAGTTGCACAGATTACCAGATATAGGTATGTAAGATTGACCAAAAAATTCAGCATTAACTGTTCCTTAAAATAAAGCAATAGAAATTAATAGACCCTATTAGTGTTCTAAAAGCTTTCAGTATCATTGAGTTGGACCAAATCTTGATCTATTAAACAACAGAAGCTTTCCAGATATCTATGTAGAAATACAATGCCTTGCAATGGTCATCGCTATCATGTTCTGGACATTGTTCCATTGACTTTCCACGACCTTAGGTCTCTTAATTTTCATTCATATTAGTCTTCTGAAGGCAGATTCCAAACCAAAGACTTCTGCATAGGTAGTTTATTCATGAAGTGATACTAGAGAGGAAGAAGGGCTGGGGGTTTAAACAGGAGAAAGAAAAAGTCAATGTGAGGGTGTATCACTGTGTTAACCAGATCAGTGGTGCTCAGTTCTGTGTTTCCTCCAAAGAGTTTCATAGCAAAAGGATTGGGTGTTTTGTCTTCACCTTCTACCTCCCACTGGTCAAAGAAACCTCACTGCTATCTACTCCCTCCTACTTCTGAATGATACATAGGTTCTTTTAGACTTCTCTGTGGGTGTCTCAAAACAACAACAGCAAAAAACCACACACACACACAAAGCAAAAAAAAAAAAAAAACCCAAAACCAGGCAGAAATCAAGAGGTTCTTAGCTTAGGCCTGAATCAAGTGCTGTCAGATTGCAATTTGGGGAAATTTGTCAAAAGCTTCAGAAAATAATCCCTGTAGTAGTCCTGGAGGGGAGATGGGGAGCATTTTAGGCAGAGCCCAAGATGTGTCATTGCTTTTGTCTACACTTCTTCCCTCTCAGTCTTTCTCATTCTCTCCAGTCCACCCCACAAGGTCTCTGCCAAGACAGCAGCCACGCTCGAAAGGGGTAAATAGCAGAGAGTTAGTCAAATGAGCCACAGTCCTTGCCATTGCACCTAGTTGTAAAGATACATCCACCATCCATTCTGAATTTCTTGGATGTTTGACCAGCACCTGGTGTCATTGGTGTACTGACCCCATAACTCTACCCTTAGTGCATCTGAAACTTTTGCTGCTTTGCTCTTCTTGGGCTGTGGTTGCTGTAATAGCTGATTCTGCCATCTCTACATACAGAAGCACCACAAGACTTCTCAGTGCACCTTCTCATTTCCAGATATATATATTCCTGTCTGACCCCACTGGAGGTCAGTGTAGCAGCACGTCTAACTCCTTATGGAAATTAAGACCAATTATCCTCAATGTAGTTAATTAAGTCTTTGCTTGCTGATCTAATAGAATGATAAGCAATTTGTCTGGAGAGTAGTTGTCTCTTCAAGTATAGGAGAACTCTTAGAGCATGCTCTGATGGAAACACCCCAAGAAATAGAACTTCTAATACAATCTACAGAGCTTGTCATTCATTCTGGAAGCATACATTCTGAAAGTGAGTTCCTAGGGGTAATGGTGACAGGCACTGTCTCTACTTCAATATTTTGTTCCCAGATCTGCATATTGTTTCTAGGAGGGACACACACCAAAAATGGTTATTTGTTCCAAAGTTAAACCACACTCTACGGGCTGGAGGTACAGCTCAGTGGGCTAAGTGCTTGCCGCTGAGCACTAGGGCCCTGAGTTCGATCCCCGGTCCCGGAAAAAAAAAAAAAAAAGGGGAAACCACACTCTATACAAATCTATAATCTGGATTTTACAGGAGTTTATCCCTGAACTGGAGGCTTTGCAAATACTTTAGACAAGCAATTCTACTGTTTCATGAAGCTAATTTCTCCTCGATGATGAGGTGGGTGATAAGCCAAATGGATTTGGTTGGTGTGTACCCATTCTACATCTTCTTTGCTATTAAGTTGGTTACTAAGTGAAGTAATGTTGTATGGGTTACTATAGTGATGGTTCAGGCATTAGGTAACTAAGGTTATTGCCAGGAAAGCCTCCATATGATGAAAGGAAAACCTGGTTTCAATTCTGGTAAGGAAGATATCCAGTGGAAAGAGCTCCAATGTAGCAAAATTGAAATGAGATGGTTGACTAGTCTCCTCAGGGATTATGCCACATTGCTGTTGGCAATATAGTATTCAGCAGTAGCTGCAGCTGGATTGTGATGAGAGAAAGAACATGCCATTTGGTCCCTGTCCCTACATCATTCAAAATTCATTGTGTCGGCACCACTGTGGCTGAGTACAAGGAATGATCAAAACACAGTGAATGTTTAGACTAAAAACAATTTATTACAGCAAAAATTATAACGCCATTAGTTCCTCCGAAAATATTTCCCTTTTCTATCACTCTTCCCATCGTTCTTGCCACTTTCTGAAGCAGTTCTGGAAATCCTCTTTCATGATTGTCTTTCATGAGTTGTGATGGGAAATACATGCTGAGTGCCATGCAATAGCAAGATGGACTTGTAAAGCCATTTCGGTGGTCCTCATCCATCTTATTCAGCAGATCTGGAACCATTCAACTTCTGGCTTTCCTCACGTCAAAATGACTGTGAGAGGTAAATGTGTTGATTTGATTTAGGACCTTGAGGCAGCTAAAGACATGAAAGAGGACTAAGAGGACTTCTGGAATTGCTTTAGAGAGTGACAAGATGGGATTGTGTGTTTGAAACAAGGGGAGTATTTTGAAGGGGGTTAATGGCATTGTGTCTTTTACTATAATAAATATTTTTAAAATTTAAACATTCACTGTGTTTAAACCATACCTTATACATGGTTTAACCATACCTTATACATGAGTGACACCCATACCGCAGGTTATCTTATCCCATTGGTTTTTAAATGCCTCTTCTGTGGTGCATGCCCTTCAGTGCCTTCTAAGTCCAGTATGAGCACTTGTACCCCCTGTGCCCACCCTGACTACTCCAACTACTTGCTATGCCTCTGAGTTTTATTTGTTGTTCCCTCAGGTAAAAGAATTAATATCTGAGTTGAAAAAAGAGGGCTGGACCTTTATACTCCTTCAAGCACCAACCTTGAGTGAGCCATATCTAGTCCATGCACGCTTTAGATGACTGTATTTTCTCTGACATTGAAGTGCCACATAGCAGAGATCCTTAGTGCAGATGGCCTAGGGAAGCCCCTCCCAAATTCCTAACCTAGTGAATGGGAATCAAAGTGAAGTATTTGCTTGGTAGTTTCGAGTGACCTAGTTAGGCAGCAACAACAACTAGAACCAGTGACTATGTGCCAAGCTTTGTGCTCCGTGTGTTATCCTGGCAGCTCGTTCATACTTCACAACCCTGTGCAGGGCTCTCTTCACTTCACAGACAGGAAAGTGAGCTTTGGAGACCAACACTCTCCCAATGCCACACAGTTGAAAAGAAAAAGAATAAAGCTTAACTCTGACTCCACCCGACTAATCTGAGAGATAAGATCAAAAGAAACTTAAATTTGTGGAGTAATGCCTACTCTGTAAGTAGAAAAAGAATTGGTGACATGCATGATATTAGTTGATTTAGAAATACTCATAATCAAAGTAGTTAAAGCACTTTCTGGAGTTCAGCATATGCAGGCTGGAAATGAAAAATTTGGCTGAGAGGACCCTAGTGCAAAACAAATTTAACTATTACCATATGAACGTTGTTGCCTGAGTAGTGCGGATGCCAAATTGCTGAGCAAAAGGTACTGGAAATAATCTGCAACAACTTTTGTAAAGATGCTTTGGCATGAAAATAAAGAGCAATTTCATCTTGAAATACTGAAAAGCATGAGTGAAAATATAATTAGTATCTGTAAAAAGTGAGTAATTATAGTGATTTGCTTTAAATGACCTTTGTTGAAATTCTAGTTCTTTAATATGCCATTACCCATTTAACCTAACATAAAAAAAGAAAAATCAATTTCTTTGCTTTACACACTCTTTATAGGTCTACTGTCAAAACAGGAATATCAAATGTGAACTACTATATCATTTGCCAAAACGATTGAGGACTATGATTATGTCTGTTCACACATAACTAAAATATTTTTATTTATTCTGATTGTGTCTGTGGCTTGTAAATTATTTATACCAGCTAAAATATTTTCCATTTCTATTCAATTTCTCTTGCATAGTTTTTATTTATACATAGATTCTACTGGCAAAGAAACTTATAACCTTCATTACCCTGTCACCTTTTTGAATGGTCTGTGTCATCCTCCGTGGCTACTTGCTTCATCCATGTGTAATATATGGTGTTTGGCAATAGATTCTGTCTTTAGGAAGCATTTGGTAGGATTTGAACTTTTTAATCAAGATTCCCCAAATAGTGTACTTAAGAATCTTTTGGAGAATGCATAATAAAAATTGATTCCCGGCCCACACTGACTGAGCTGTGCACTGGGACATGGAGTCTATCAGCAAGGAAGACCTTTGCATTTCTCTTGTGTATGGTCTGAATATCCAAGTATATTTTCTTATTTTAAAGAAAAGAAGAATAAACAATAAAAATAATAGTATAACATTTCAAAAGAAGATTGTAGGAGAGCAACAATAATCCATACATCGCACATTTTTATCTGCAAACAGTTGCTAATAATGCAAGATATAGGCAGGAAAAACAGATCAAGCAATATAGGCATATACCTTTCCTTTTAATGAGCTAATAGCAATTAGTAGTATATCTGTCTTAACTATCTTGTGTGTGTAAATATATGAAAGGGGAAAGGAAACATAGATAAATCTGAATATTTTCATGACAGTCATTTTTTTCCCATATCCTCTTTGTTATTAAATTACTGAGACGTATTTTAAAAGGGGGGTTTTGAAGTGTGTTTTTAAAAAATCTCTGCTTCAACTTCTCCCGTCTATAGCTTATGATGTAGAATAAGAACAGCATTTTTATCTATAAAATAAAGATAATAATACATAATGTACAGAGTTTGCCAAAGTGATGTAGGAGAAATAGAACGCCCAACCTGTTAGATGTCAAATGTGCCGAGCTTGTCATCTCACAACACTGAGCAGTGCAGCTGCAAACCGAATGAAGATAGCAGGGTTTCATTGTGAATAAAGAGAGAGCAGCTCCTGGGCTTCATCTTGAGGCCTGACCTACATCAGATGCACCTCCCGTCACAATTCTAAGGGTCTTTATTTTGTGCTGACTTCCTTAGGAGCTCAGTCCCTCTCTGACTGTATATTAATTCAGACATATTAACCCTAACTTATCTGTGAATATTAAAACCACTTTAAAAATTTCACAGAGAAGATAATTTGGAAGTTATAACACGCTGAGGAGCTCCACAGTCTCACTTTCTAGCAACACTAGTGAGAAATACTTTAAAAGCCACAACTGAAAGTCTTTAGGCAGGGAACTACAGGCCTACACCAAATAAGGTGATAGCAATTCAAGAAATCTGAAGCTTGGCAAGACCAGTGACTTTGTGGGGTGGAAATCAGGGCCCACTCCTTCACCCCTTCTAATCTCAGATGAATGTAGACTCTCGACTTGTGTAGGCAAGAACACAGGGCCCCCTCACCTCCTCGCTCTGCCAGGGTCCATTTTCCTTGGAGAGATACGACCTTAGCATTTCTCATTTTGCTCCCAGCTGCTATCTGTCCAAGTGTAATTCTGCTTAAGTGTAACTGAGACAGGGAAGCCTCCAATCATGGGATAAAGATTTTGTCACCGAGAATACAGGGGCCAGTCTTTCTCTGCTCATATAAGGTGCAAGTTCCAGGCTGCGAGAGGAAAATTGACAAGATAGTTCTGGAAGCAGTGGATTTATGTCACAGAGAAAAGCACACCCTTGCCCTTATCCCAGTGAGCCACGGCCTACGGGGAAAACAAAGTTGTAAAATAAAGAATTCTGAGTCTCTCCCAAAAGGAGCTGACTGACTTGCAAACAAATGGATAATTTTAAGCCTAAGGGATTATGGTAACAAACAATTGAGAAGAGACCGGTAGATTTATTGGACACATTGGTTAAATGTGATGGATTAATTTGTATGACAGCGGCAGGAAGAGAGACAGCTGGATGGAGCTCTACTTGGCCAAGAACAAATGTCAAACGCTCACCTCAGGAGCTTTCCCTTCGAGGGAGCCCAAACTTGATTAGATCGGCAGTTGCATAATTTATGCCTCAGGACATTACGAAGACAACGGAGTAATTATCTGGTAATTACTGGAGCGTAACAACTGGGTTTGGTATGAGAGAGGAGGAACCAACTATCTGCCAACACTGTCTCTGAGTGTGACCGTGGCCTCTCCAAGACAGTGTTCCCTGTAGAACATCAAAGTCTTCCTAAAACAGTGTATAAGGGTGTGAGAGGTCTTGTACTTCACAAAAATAATGCTCTCTGGAACTACAAAAGAGCAGCAAAATAAGCTTTGGAGAGCAGAGGCCTGCATGCAGACTTCATACATGTACTACCTAAAATATGATCTTCAAACAGAACATAAAACCTAGAAGTAAGAGGAACGCATGATCCAAGAAACAGACACTACAAAATGTCTGTGTCAATAAGCACATATCAAGATTTAACTTGAAAATAAACTGATAGAAACCATCAATGTGAAGATCAGAGGGAGAGGAATTTTTAAAACTTTCTGAAAAATCTCCAAATGTATTGAAAATTATTAACTTATATTTCTGGGAAGCTCAACAAACTTCAAGTAGGACAAATGCTAAGATAGTCAAAGATAAGCTACAGTAAAAACAAAAAAACAAAAAACCACTGAAATGTTAAGTAGAAAGAATCTTAAAAACAGCAGTAGAAAATTGTCCCCAGACATGTCCCAAGGAAGTCCCCCTAAAGAGGAGTGAAGGAGCTCTACTGCGCCATCCTGACCAAAGACTGCTGTATACCCCACTCCCAGCACAGCTGCACCTGAGGGGTCAACATGATCAGCCCCGTTGTGGACAGCAGCCACTACTTCTGCACTTTCCCAAGCCTCGTCCTGGGGCAGCCAGGACCGCTTGTGCTCTCATAAGCTTTGCTCTTGTCAGGGAGCTGCAAGCCTCTCAGTGAACTACCCCTGCCCTTGACCCTACAAAGAACCCTGCATGAGAACAGCTGGTCTGGTCTCTCGGGCCAGAATGTCCCTCTCAGGTTTGTTCTACAATAAACCTGTCCTGTTGAGCTTGTATCTTGGTCTCTTCTTCACCTTTTTCTTAGCAAAGAGATGGTGACCTCAGCTTGACTTTCGTCATAAAAAAGAACTTCACAATGTGTCATTGAGAGGCATAAGCGCATTTGAAGCAGAATTAATATAGCACACACTCAAAAGGAAGTTGAGTCGGAGTGTCCAAAATCTAACACCCTTTCAACATAAAAACCTTAAAGAAAGAAAGCATAGAAGGACCTTACCTAAATCTCATAAAATCTGTTTATGACAAACCAACTCCAAACATCATAGTAAATGGGGAGAAACTGAAAGGTGAGCAAGATTAGCTGAAACAAGGAACAGGGCAAGGTGCCCTCCGTCCTCACTTCTGTTCACCACGGCACTGAAAACAACGGCCAGGACAATGGGCAAGAGAGCGAAGTGAAGCGATACATGTAAGGGACGAAGAGGTCGAATTGTCACTACTTGTACCTGACAAGATGCTCTACAGAGGAAAGCCAAAGAATTCCACAAAACCTCTTAGAATTCATGACCAATTTCAGCAACACAACAAGGTACAAAATCAACACACAAGATCAATAAGCCTCACGTACACCAATAATGAACCCAGTGAGAAGAAATTAACAAAACATTCGCAATAGCATCAAGTGTAAAAACCTAGGAATAAATCTCACTAAGCCAGTGAAAACCCTCTACAATGAAAATTACATCAGTCTGAAAAGACAATCAAGGAGAACAGCAGAAAATGGAAAGATGTCCCTTTGCTCCTGGGTAGGCAGAACCGAAATATGACCATACTCCCCAAAATGACATAGAAATTCCATGCAATCCTAATCAAAATACCAATAACATTCTTCCCAGAACAAGAGGAAACAATCGTGGAACTAGAAGAGATCCAGAATAGCAAAAACAATCCTGGGCAAGAAGAGCAAAGCAGGAGGCATCACAATACCTCACTGCAAGCTGCACTACAAAGGAACAGTGATAGGAAGGGCACAGTGTTGGGCAGAGACAGACTTGTGGGTCGTCGGAACCAAACACAGGATACAGGAGGGCCCCAGGACACATTCAGTCATTGGATCTTCAACAAAAGAGCCAAAAACATACTTTAGAGGAGAAAACCTATTTAACAAACGATACTTGGAAAATGGCTAACTATATTCAGAATATTAAACTTGGGGCCCTATCTTCCACCATGTATTAAACTAAAATCAAAATGGATCAGAGATCTGAGCATCAGGCAGAAAGAGTAAATCTAGTGGAAGTTAAGAATGACAAAACACTGAAGTCAGTTGTGCAAGCACGAGCTTTCTGAAAAGAGCTCCAATTATACAAGAAATAAGCACAAAAATTGGCAAATGGGACTGTTTCAAATTACATAGCAAAGGAAATAATGGACTGAAAAGACAAACTATAGTTGAGAAAAAACTTTGGCCATCTATTTCTCAGACATAGAATTAATATCTGTGGTCCTCAAACAAAGAACTAATATCTGTGATATAAAAAGAACTCAGAAAAAATTAGATCACCCATAATAATAGACCTAATCAAGAAATGAGCAAGTAAAATGAACAGACACTTCTCAGAAGAAGTACAAATGGGCAAGAAAAATATCAAAACATGCTCAGGATCTCTGGCCGTTAAAGAAAAGTGAATTAAGAGAATGCTAAGATTTCATCTGCTCCAGAAAGAATGGTAATCCTCAGGAAATTGAAGAGTAACAAATACTGGTGATAATAACAGCAATAAGAACAGAAAAGAGGAAATGGGCTTTAGGGATGGGGGAAGGGCGGTATATAGTGGGAAGGGGACTGAAAAAGAATCAAGCTATATTACCCATATGCACCTACTCCCTAAGATGAACACAAAGGTCATGTACTGCAAACAAAGAAAAAGAAATCAAATCATAATAAATTCTGGCCAGACTACCGGGATGAAAGAACCCTTCTACATGTTGGTAGGAGTGTAAATTGGTATAACTACTATGGATATCAATATGGAGATTCCTCATATTGAAAATATGTGCTAATGTACATATGTACTAGAAATATACACTGAAAATATATACTAATATAAAAAAATGTTTCTTGGGAATTTTGGAGTGCTGGGCCTGGATGAAAAAGAACTGTCAGGGTAAAGCTATAGGTAGCCTTGTGAAATTTTGATCTAGCTTTTGATCTTTTCCAACCTATCCTGGCTCCACACGACTCATCATTTTCAAGGGAATTTAAATTATTATCAGAAACAACGGCTGCCAGAATGGTGGCAATGAATGGTGATAACCCAAGGGCTCAACAGAACAAAACCAGGATCTTACTGTGACTGCTTTGGTTTGAAATATCCCCTGCACGTGTGTACTAAAGACTTGGTTGTTGGTTGGTGGGCTTTTGGGAAATGATTAGAGCACAAGGGCCCTGACTTCAAGCGGATTGATCCATAGATGAGACCATGGTCTGAGAGCATTATTGGGAGGTGGTGCAAACAGAAGGGGAGTCCTGCTTGCAGGGGCTGGGCTCTGGAAATGTGACCATGGAGGTAAATCTGGTCCCTCCCCCTCATTTCTGGCTGTTTCTCTTTCTCTTTGCTTCTTGGGCTGCCATAATGTAAGTAGTATTCCTCTGCCACACCGTCTTGACATGATACTGTGTGTTTGGCCTCTCACTGGGCCTGAAGGCAGAGGGGCCAGCCAAGCAGAGATCAGAAACTCTGGAATGCCCAAAATAAAGCTTCCCTCCTAGAAACTGTTCATCTCAGTAATTTGTCACAGTGATGACAATCTGGCTAATACAACTATCAAGCATCTTATGCCCAGAAAAAAAAATCTATCCTTAAAAACTGAAAATAGAGAGGACTAAAACATAAACAAAATGTGAGATAATTTGTTGTTAGTGCAATATATCTACCTTGCAATAAATACTAAAGGAAACTTTTAGACTAAAAATATACTCATATGTACACATAAAAGAGCACCTAAAGGTAATGGACTTATAAGAGAATAAATGCATACTTCTGTTAACTAATTTAAAGGTTACTGTATCAGACAAAACAATACACATACAATGAATATAGAGATGTAATATATTTTCCAATAACAAAGAGGTTGGACAGGAACACAGTTCAGTTGGGCTAAGGAGATGGTTTTAGATGGTAATTGAAATCCATACAAACGTATTAAATAACTATTCTGGTGCATTAGAAAATATTTGCTTAATGCAAAGAATGAAGTTCAAGGAGGAAGAGATGTGCAGAAAAGACAGAAACATAGAAAACCAAAATTTTAATAATGGAAATCTGACAATACCAAGAGTGACATAAGATGGGAATGGATTAAATAAACTCGTCAAAAGAGAAAGATTTTCAGGACAAATAAAAAATTAAGAACCAAATGTATTAAGAATCACCTGTACAGAAATGCACTTCAGACTAAAAGGTACAGAGGTTGAAAATAAAAGACTAAAAAACATACAAATAACAATCATAAGAAGGCTATAATAGCTATAGTAACATCAGGTGAAACATATAAAAATCTTATTAAAGAGGGTTATTTCATAATGTTAAAAGGGTCAATACATGAGGACAATACAATGATTATTACTTCATGGGACTAATAGCAAAACATCAAGATGCAAGAAACAAAAATTGACAGAAATAAAGGAGAAAATAAACAACTGAAAAATAATACTTGAAGATATCACTCTCTGATTTTCAAGAAAGGGTAGAAAAATAATGTAAACTATCAACAAGGAAATACAACAGCTGGATGGTAATATAAGCTGAGGAGAGTTAGGAGGCATTAACAGCACACTCTCCTCAACAACGGAATGCACCTTCTTTGTAGGGATACACAGAATATTCTCAAAGGTAGACTCTATGCTACGCCACAAAACAAAACTCAAGAAACTTAAATAGATAGAAATAATGCTAAGTGCTTTTTGATCAAGGGAAACTTAGGCAAACTGAGATGTATGGGGATATAAAAACATATTCCTTAAAAAACAAGGTGTCAGAAAGAAATCACAGAGGAAATTGGAGCATACTTTGAGATGAACAAAATGTAGACACATGTATCACAAGGTATGCTTTTGGGATGCCTTGGAACGGTGCTGGGGAAATTTACAACTGAAACTGCATATGTTAAAATAGAAGGAAGATCCCAAATTAGTGACTAAACTTTAAAGTGCTGGTAAAATAAGAGCAAACTGAACCGAAATCAAGCAGAAGGAAGAAAATGCTAATGATTAGAATGGAACTTAGTGCAATAGAAAATGTAAAGGTAATAAGATGTAAGTGGAACAAAACTCAGATACTTTGGGATATTTCACAAAATCATCATTCATACTGACTGAGAGAGCGAGAGGCTGAAAGAGACAATAACACTAAACAAACTACATCTATAAAGAACTTCTTCAACTTGATTAAAGGTCTGCAAAAACCTCCCACTGGCATCATAGGAGTGGTGAAAGAATGGACTCTTTCCCTACAATCAGGAACAAACAAGAATAGCCGGCCTCACTGATTCTGTTCAATATTGTGTTAAAGGTAGTATCTAGGGACAGTAGGAAGGCAAAGGAAGCAAAAGCCAGGTAGAGTTAAAAAGGAAGAGGCAATCCCTTTTTGGAGATGAAATTATCTTGTATGCAGAAGATGTCAAGAAATTCACTAAAAGGAAGACAGAAAAAAAAGAAGGAAAAAGAGAAAAGTGAAAGAGAAAAAGGAAAGACAGAAATCCTGAAAACTAATAAATGACATCAATATGGAAGCTGGATAAAGACAATGTAGAGAAATAATTTTATTTAAATATACATGAAGTGAACAGCTCAAAAATAAAATTAAGAAAATAATTTCATTTACCCTACATCAAAACAAGTAGAATATTTAATAATAAATCTAACAAAAGAAGTATACAACTTCTCTGAAAACTGCAAAACATTATTGAAATGAATTAAAAAGAAAAAAATAATAGAATGGCATCTCACATGCATGAGTCGGAAGAGTTTATATTGTTCAAATGGCTCGCTCTGTCTAAGGGCTGAATTGAGTCCCTGAGCCTCCATCATGTGAACTCATACCTGAAGGGATAGATCTCATTATTTCAGAATGTAATTGTATTTAGGGATAGGACATTAAAGAGGTAAATAAAGTGTGGTGGTACAGGTGGACCTTAATCTACTATGGATGGTGTCCTTACCAAAAGAAGAGATAAAAGTGATGCAAATCAACATAGCATAGTATTGTATAATTTAATTAGACGTTCACAAATGAACTCCTCTATTGTCACCTTACTTTTAAATACGGTACTAAGATTATTTAAAAGAAGGAAAGAGTAATAGTCTTTTCATAATATGCTGATTGGAAAACTGGACAGCCACATGTAAAGGAATGAACTCATATCTTGACTTTACATTATAAATAGAGATTAACTCCAAAGGGATCGAAGCCCAGAATATAAGAGCTAAAAGTATAGAAATTTTGGGAAAATCACAAAAGTGTATCTTGATGACCTTGAATTTGGCAATGGATTTTTGGTATGGTAATAAAAACCTGAACAACAAAGTACAGTAATCAGACTTCCTAAAATTAAAACCTTTGCATTTTAAAGGACACTTTCACAAAAGTGAAAAGTTAATCCAGTAAGTGAAAGAATCTTTAAAACTCAACTTTTAAGGTATAGTATTCACCAAACTGTGTCCAAGTCATTCTCTATGAGCTTTTCACACCGGCATTACATTTTTCCCAAGTGTTCTTTACATTCTGTAATTTAGACATTCAACCCCTTTGTTCAAAGAGTACTTTTTCTTTGTAAATCAAAAATTGTATTAATATTTTATAATAATCTTAATTATTAGTAATTTCCTAGCCAAATAAGAGATAGTGTAAAAAAGAAAATGTCAGAGTGAGAGATCTGTGCTTTAACAGTTTTTACATAAATGTCATGGTGTCTTCAAAATATCTGTTCAAATTCTTTGAGTATCAAGTTTCTCATCTGTTGAATGATAGGGATGACTTGGTCAGGGATTGTGTGCATGGACTTCAGCAGATAAATGTCCAGAATTCTTATGCAAAATTGGCTTACTATGTATATTTGCTTTTGTTTTTTATTTTGTTTTTATGAGGAAAAGAATTATGTAGCTTTCAAATGATTTTCTGGTGGGGACAATAATTTTCTTCAGAAAAATAAAAATCTAAATTAAGTTGTCCAATGTCTCTTTTAATTTTAAACTTATATAATATCCTTAACTAAACATATTTTTCAGGCTGACTTTTATAAACTTTCTTACCTCTTGCCACATAAAATGTGGCTATTTCTCAGATTATGCCGTGGTGTCTTGTCTGAAAAAGAACTGGTTTAAAAATTACAAACATGTTTCTGGAGTGTCTTACTCCTAATTTGTCCCTCTAAACTCCATTTTACAAAGGATTTGTGACTTCATGTATTAGCATCCAAAGAAGTGCCACTTAGTTTTGGTTTTTGTCTATGTATATTTGTATATTTTTCAACTGAAGTCTTTATTTATCATTCACTGTAGCCTTGAATGTTGAAGACATGGAAACTGACTCTTTCATTGACTTGCTTAATACCACAACCCTAGTCCCAAGCAACTATGAAGTTAATGTTCATCCTACTCCTCTTTCTACTGCCCTGTATGCTTGTCGTGGTTTCTGCTGAGATTTTACAATTCAGATTTATATCTGAGCAGTCATTAACTATGTTGTATCATTCTAGTTCTTTGTCTGGGGATGTAGCCCAGTGGTAGAGCACTTGGCTAGCAGGCTTTGTGTTCTACCCCCAGTAAAACATACACACAGAGACATGCACAAAGAGAGAAAGACAGAGGAAGAAGAAGAGGAAGAGAAAGGCTGAGATCACTTCTTGCTCTTAGAGAGCTGGTGAAGTAGAAAATAAATCAGCAAACAAATATAGAATTTTAAATTGTGGAAAGGCTATAAAGAAGAAAGAGTGATGTCAAACACAACAGTGTTGAGTAATAAGAATTATATCAGGATTTTCTTCTTATGCCTTTTATATTGGGCCTATTAGCAGGTTCTATGAAAAATGATTCATTATAGATTCTTGACCAAGGAAGCGACATGGGGAAAAATGATGTTTTGAATTTTTCTGATAAACTGATGGAGCTCAATATACAAGGCTATGACAGCCACATAAACAAAATTGAGGTTAGACCGTGTCTTGCGGACACAAAGAAAGAGCTAGCTGAGATATCTCAAGACACAATGACAAATTTGACACATTGTTTAAAGAGGTCAAATTCTAATAAATTTAACTTGGAAGACTAGAATGCTAGTGATGTCATTAATAAAGAAGAGAAATAAGAAAAAGAACCAGATTTACAGGACAAGCCACCCAGTTTTGAATACATGATTTTAAAGATGTTGAATAAAGACAGTCTTAGACTTAGTAAAATGAAACAGCTAATTCTGGTGTGATGGACCCATTTATAGATAACTAATAGAGATCCTGGGCTTCACCATGGGTATTCTTAAAGTTATGTGATATGCTTCTAAGGGAACAAAAGAAGACAAAATTGGCTTCTTTCTGTCCAATCAGATATTCTATTATTTAAAAATTTTGAACCATACCACTAAATAGTTTTGAAGTCATATCATTAAAATGTTTTAGCAACAATGTCCACTGAAGTCTGAGTCTGTTGCATGTCTCCAACTTTCTGAGACTGTTTCTGAAACATAATAATCACTCTGACTATTTGAGGGTTGGAGTGTTAGAATTACACAGGTCTCTGAGAGGGTGAAACTATCTTTCCAGAACACTTGGGGACTGAATCTGTGTTCTTTCCCTGGATGATAAATGGGAAATGGAATGATGAAAATATAATTAGTGTTAAAAGTCATTTAAGTGGAAATGAACAGGTTATTTGAAAAAAATCGTCTGGCACAGAGAGCTGTGGCCGACTCTGCTGGGGCTCAGCCCATCCCACTGCAGGGCTCTGCCCCGTCTTCACTTTTATCTGCTCTCAGGCAGTGTCCGTTCCTGGAGGCCAGCGCCCGGGGCCTCCTTTGGACTTTCAGCTCCTGCTTCATCGTGCACAGATACGTGGTATAATTAAAATGTATGGTTAAGAACACTTGAACTTAAGAAAAGTATTTTACAATAAAAGACACATTTGCACTGATACCCCTCCAAATACTTCCCCTCACTCCAAAGGCACTTACACACCATTCTTGGCGCTTTCCAAAGCAGTTCTGAAAGACCTCTTTCACACGTGTCTGACTGCGCTGTGGTGGTTGCCTTGCTGTCCTAAACTGATTCGAAAAGTTCAAAGGTCATTTTGTTTTGGGAAAGACCCAAAAGTCATCTGTTGCCAGATCTGATGAGTAGGGTGGATAAGGACACACAGTAATGTTTTTATAAGCCTGTTTTACCATCGGATGACACTCAACACCAGCACCACTGTTTTTTTTTTATTACACCTTGAAAAGACACTTACGAACGAGGACTGCGAGAACTGCTTCAGAAAGTGGCGGGAACAAGGACGTGTGCTCAAAAGAGGGGGATTTTCTTAGGGGATTATGGTAATGTACCATTTGCTTTAATGATATTTTCATTTAACCATTAATCTTATATCTTGATCATAACTTGAAGCTAAAATTGTCTAAAAATTTACTCCTCTGCCCTCACCACCATGGGCAGTGTGTAAGTAATATAAGGCCAGAGACTAGTCAATAAATCAAACTTTTTGTTATTTGTCTTAGGACAGCTAAGCAAAGACTCACACTTGATCTGGAGCTCCCCTAAGGGGCCTTTCAAACTTTTAATTTTATTTTGGTAAGAATACTTAACATGATACCTACTGTCTTGAAAAATTCTAAGTGTGAAATCCGTGACTGTTGCCTTTTAGGGGACTGAGCCTGTATCTCCCAAGGGCTTTAATATAATTTGTCCCCTTTTTCAGCATCTTTTCTGTTCTTTTCCATCTGCATCCTGTTTCTCTATTTCCCTAAGAATTTTGTTCTGGAAACAGTTCCTAATGAAACACCTTCACAGAAATCCGCATTTCAGAGCCTCAAACCAAACTAAATCAGAACATAGTTTGGTTTACTGTTTGTTGCTATAATAAATAGGCATACATTTAGTGGCTTAAACTAAATTTAGTGGCTAAAGCAAGTATAGTTCTGCAGGTCAGAGATCCGACATGGGCTAAAACCAAGTCACTGAACTACAACAAAGGCATGATGGGTATTTATTCCTAGAAAGAACCTGCTTCTTTGCCTTTTTCCAGGTTCCACAGGCCCACTATGCTTCTTAGTTCATGACTCCTTTTCTGTTTTTCATCTTCCAAGCCAGCAAAAGCTGGTAGATTTCTTTGCAACCCGGGCTTCCTCCCTCTTCTGCTGAGACAGGTCCTTGGGAATAAACTGAGTTCCCTGGATAATATAAGTCACTTACTTCATCTTAAAGCAAACTGATTCCCAACCTGAATTCTATTGCATTTTAAACTCCTGTTTGACTAGAAACTTAGCTTAGTCACAGGTTCTGTGTGTTAGGACACGGACATGGCTGGGGGATCATACTTCTGTCTACAGCAGATGGTGAGCCCTGAATATAAAAGACTTGTGGTAACAAAAATTAGACGTTTTCTCACATTGCCATTTTCTTATTTTATGGAAAATGTTAGTTTCTGCCTTTTTTAAGGGAACTGCAGGCCTAGAAAAAAGTCATATCAAGAGAAGTTGCATTTGTTTCTAACTTGAATGGTCCATGTTGCTTCTGGTCATTGTTTGCATCTTTAGCTAATTTAATCTAACCTATGTATATCTGGAGAGACTGAGAAACTCTTCTTGCTAATTCACAGCCAGTACAAAAACAGTGCTGATGTTAAAATGCAGTATTTTTCCAACTTGGATATTAAGAATATAAAGTACAAGTAATGCTGCCTTTTTGTTGAATTCCCTTTCAATCCAAGAGGTCAAGAAAAGACCAGTTGTGAACTGCTTAAGGATGTCTCGCAGCAGGAATCCAAAGTATGATGCAGACTAGATGAGATTATTTCTAAAGTTTGCTTTACTATTTGAAACTGTTTATATCATAGTATAATTCAAATAATTCATCATTATCAGGGCAGAGTTAAATGAGGCTGTATCTACAGGGGAAATTTTCCACGTTCAGATCAGTGAGATAATAAAAAATAAACTGGGAAGGGATGAAGTTCTAAGTCATGTTACAGAGAAATCTAATTTTGTGTCCAGGGAAGTTTGGAAACTGCTCCAGAGGAGATTCTAGGGCACAGAGCCGAGAATTAAGTGTTCTCATAAAAGAAGATTTTAGAAGCCACAAGAAGATAGATGTTTAAATATGTTTATGTTACTTTTTTAAAACCAAAAAAGGAGGCATTAGAATTGTTTGTAATATCTGAACTGTTGCTGAGAAACTGAGAAAGGTATTTCCAAAGTAGGATGCCAGCTAACGCTCAGAAACCTTGGTGGCTGCTTGCCAAGCCTGTAAACTCCATTTGTCACAGGGCTGTGTAGTACTGCGTCTCTTCTAAATTTATCTTCTCTGTTGTTTTTGTCCTAGAATTATAAACAATGTGAGGTTAGACACATAAAATTGCTATGCATGTTGCTTCTCTTAGCTTTGTTAGAAGCAGCTTTGTTTAATATCAACCTGCACAGTAGATCTAGGCATTCTTGGAGTCCATAAGAGCCTAGAACTTTGAGGGTGAGGCCTGACATCTTGTTCTTGATAGATACTCAAATCGCCCCACTCGGCACCCAGTGCATCCTTGTTGCTATGAATTAGCCCAGATGTGTGAACCGGTGAATGACTGACTGAGGGAATCAGAATGAATTACTGACAAAAAGCAACGGAAAGGAGTTGTTTCAATGCTTTGTGAAGTATGATACTGAGCTGGTAAACAGAACAATACAAAATTATTGGTAGTTTAGTATTTTTGACCTTCAGGAAGGTCAGTTTCTTATGCTTCAGTTGACTAAGTGACCTATTGGTCTCTTGCCTTTCCTCCTCTGAATATCATGACTAGAATAACTCACAATTTAATAAGGGCCTACCCTTATTAAAGGCTGGGTATTGAAATAAGTATTTTTCCACATTATTCTACTTACTCCTCAAAACAACCCCACTGTAAGGAGAATTCTAAAATGGTCTCCGAGTTCACCAGGCACTGGTGTATATTTTATACATTACACCCAAGACAGCAAATATCCTAGGCTTTACTCCTGCAGTGAGGTCATTATTAGACACAGCCAAAAATAAGAAAGGGAGGTTATCTAGGGAGGCCTGACCTGATCTGGTGAGTTCTTTGAATATGTCTTTACAGGTCAGACTCCGAAGTCAGAGGTGTGAACAGCGATAGGACCTGAGATGAAAGGCATGCTTTATTGCCTGTTTGCAGATGGGGAAACCGCAGGGCAAGAAGCACTGAGCAGTCTGTGGACCTTAGCAGTGTTTTGATGGGAAAAGCTCAGGTGCAAACAAAGGCCTTGCTTCCACAGTAAGGGGAGACATTCTCCCAACCGACTATGCGCCAGTGCATTGTCGGATGTAACATAAGAACCATTGCTAATTTCCTTTCATCTTGTTTTGAAATTCTGTACCATTTTTCTTGTTTTTGTGTTGCTTTGTTTTTATCTTTATTGTTCTCACTTTATTTTCTTTTTAAAATAAAAAAATGGAAAAAAAGAAGAAAACAGGGCTGAACCGGAGATGTGAGCTTCAGACCCGATCAACACCTGGGTTTTAGTCCTCTGAGACCCTAAGCAGAGAATCCAGTCACTAAGCGCCTCCATCTCTGATTTACAGACACCAAAGAGGGTTAAATGTTTGTTGGTTAAGCCCCTGCCTTTGTGGTATTGGTAACAGTAATAGAAAATGAATACAAAACTCTTACACTCTTCTACCCCATTTTACAAAAGAGGACTCCAGGCTAAATACTGATAGCTAACTTTCCCAAGGTAAGCAGAAAAGTTTGAATGAAAGCCTTTGACTCCTTAGTTGATTCATTTTTTCCAATGAATCCTACTCTTTCTGAAGAAAAAAAAGTTTATAAAAGGAAGCAAAAAATGAAGAACTGAAGTCCTCTCAAATGATGCATAAATTCTCATTTAAGTGAGAGGTTACAAAAAAGTTACAAGGAAGGAACTCTTGCTGGGGCTTTGTTAGACTTTTTACGTTTGAAAGTGCTTCAGTGCTAAACATAATAAAGATCCTCCGTGGACTCAGCCTGAGTATGATCAAAGGATATTTGGTTGGAAAGAATTACATAGTGTCACCTGTGTCTTCCAAAGGCAGAGATTAACCTTTCCTGAGAAGTGTCTTTTTGTTTTGTGACAAATTCCAGAGTTGATGTTCTTCATCCCATTTACTTCTTCTTTGTTCAGGAAGCAGTACACAAGTATCAACATCTGATGACCCATTTTTTATATAAGTCACATTGTACTGTTTGATGACATGTAGCTGTATTTCCTGTGCATTTCTAGGGATAGGGAAAGCAGCTATGAGCAAGATAGCTGTGTAGTCAGGGTAGATCGTTGCCTTCACTGGCTACGTGCTCTGCCCTCGGTATTGCTGAAGCACACTTCTGGGAATGTCTGTGTGGGACATGGAAGAATGACCTTGGAGTCTAAGGCTTCCTGCCCCCCTTCTCTGACATTGTTCTCCCTGCTCAGCTTCTCAACCACTATGAACTGAGCAGCTTTCCCTCAGGACATTCCTGCTGTGGGGCCAGCTGACTATGACTGACTCTTCTCAAACACAAGCCAAGTTAAATCTCTTTTTAAAGCTATGGATGTTGGGTATTGTGTTCCCACAAGAGGAAAGATGATGAGTACAGAAAATCGGTACAGGAGTGGGCCATTGCTGTGACTATGTCTGACTCTGGCTCACAATTCAGAAGTCATTGTAACTGGCTTATGGGAAGTTTAGAAAACTTTGGAGATCCAGGCTAGAAAAGCCCTAGAACTTTGTTTGCAGATGGGGAAATACTTGTGATGAATATTTGATATTCATCAAGTATGAATACTTGATATTCATCACT
The DNA here is from genome assembly GCA_004027595.1 of Dinomys branickii. Lineage (NCBI taxonomy): Eukaryota > Metazoa > Chordata > Mammalia > Rodentia > Dinomyidae > Dinomys > Dinomys branickii. The sequence continues at coordinate 10,599 of PVLD010012920.1, read as the reverse complement.
GGTCAGAATCTAGAAGATGAGAATATTGATAGGAATGCAGTCAGTAAAGGCCAGTCTTAAGAGGTTTCAGTTGGAACAAAGTTCAACTGGCAGTTGGACCAGAAGGCCTATGTCTTATACTCTGGAAGAAAATTTGTCTGCATTTTGCATTTTACTGAGATTTTGCAGGAGACTGAGATTATAGCAGTGGACCAATTAACCTGGTAGGGAAAATTTCTAGATAACTCAACATACAGTCTGTGGCATGAATATTGATGGGTGTTTTAGCCAGATTCATAGCAAAAATCTGAGGCAAAAGGCAGAGCAGAAAATATTGCAGAACTTACAGTTCGGCCCAGAAGGAATCATCCATAAATTTGGGGCCAATGGAGACACAGTTGCAGAAGAGATTAGAACCAATCAAGAGAAATCAAGGAATTTGTATTGAAACAGGAGCAAAGGTGTCTGGAGGGAGTCTCAGGAATCAGGAAGATCTCAGCCATTAGAGCCTAATACATCTGCTTTTGTAGTTCTGCTGCCACCATTTAAGAAAATTCAGGTGGGGGGCTTCTGATATCCTCTATTTTTCTGTCCCCTGGACTTGTTCTTAGTGGGCCCAAGGTCTGGAGAGGAATTTTGCTTCTGCATCTTGTTTCTATTTCTATTTCTTTTTATTTTAATTTGTTTTCTGTGTTGATGCATGTTAATTGCTTATTGTAGGCAGATTCTCACTAGTACTGAGGCATCCCTAGGAAATGTCTATTCTTCCAAGATGTCTTCTAGGTGTCGTTGGCTATTGGCTTTTGTGTTCATCCCTAGATCTACCTTCCGAAATTATTAGGAATGATTAGTTAATGTCTATTTGCCTGAATACCTAGTCCTTTAGTACTGGACTATGCTGATGTTTATGAGAAGCACAGTGGCTGTCATATAAGGGTGACAACTGACTACAACCAGTACAACATCTTGGCTAAAGCAGTACAATTAGCAATAACAATACCATCAAGAACAGCCTAGAAACTGACAAACTGTGGTAGCTATTAATTTGGTACCTTTAACCATAGGAGTAAGATCTACAGTTATCAGGAATTTGTATGCTGTGAGTTTCTCCTTAGTAGAGTGATTTTACTCTGTGTGTATAGGTAGGGGATTTACTAAGATAGGGGAACTAGAGAGATCACTGAAGAGAAATATAGTAGAAGCAAGGGAGAAGGACAGGAATGATCATACTAGCTTTGGAAAACTGGAGAAGAGAACAGGAGAGAAAGAATTGAGGAGAAAGCAAAAAAAAAAAATTGAAACAAACTAGAAAGACTAGAGACAATATTCACTCACATGAAAATATCAAAAAGAAAGTCAATTGAGGAAAGAGAAAAAAGATGAATTTAACAAAACACATAACAAAAGTAAAAACCTAAACAAACAAAGAGGACAGAAAAAAAGGAAAACAAAGCAAATAAACAAGCAAAATTCCTCTGGTGTCCTCAGTTCTGTGATAGCGTCCAAGTCAGAGCCCAAATCTCTGCTGGATAATCCCACAAAGTCTGCAGTAATATTAACATTAATGCTGAGTGTAGGGATGATGGCCTCTACATTTGGTAGCTGAGGCCAAAGTCTTCAAACAGCAACTTACTGTGTGTCCCCCAGGGACCCATGCAGGTCTCCTTACGCTGTTTGCATCTGCATCACTCTCCCAGTTGCTGTGCCATCCTCGGACAGAGACATCCTGAGGCTTCTCCCAGTCTCACGCATAGTTGGCCCCTCCTGGCCCTTGTACAGCCTCCTCTGTTCCACTCCACCACGCATCGCTCCTCTCATGCTCCCCAGAGCTGGAGTTGTGGTGGGTGTTGCTTTCCTACTCATTGCCCTGCCAGGGCTCTAAGCTGCTTAAATTCTGTGTCCCTCTCTCACACCATTGGGACCAGTGGAGGAGGGCTGATGCTGTTCCACTCACTCGTTTACTACCTTTACTACCCTGCCGCATTCCCTAATCTTGTTGTCACTATAGGTTCCATTTAGCCACTACAGTCACAACAACAACAGCAAAGAAAAAGAAAACTGGCAGCCCATCAGGGAGGGAGTTTTTCCTGGTAACTTGTCCCCACATGTGTGTGCCAGCAAAATTTGTTTCCAGGCTGCAACATCCTCTGTTTGGAGGAAGGCAGAAGAGGTGAGTGGCCTTAGGTACCAAATTTATTTTATGTGACTTGAGTTTGCCATGCTATTGTAATCCATCAGTTTTTTCAGAACTTCCCAGAATGACATTTCCAGTGCTGTGCTCTGCAAAGTTACTACAGGCAGCCTGTGGGTCGCTTCAAAATTTTATAAACTCCTATGCCTATGTTTTGTTTGATCCACAAGTCTCTTATTTCAGATTGATTTAGCATGAGGGTGTACGTCCCTCCCTTTCGTCCAATTACCTGTGTTTTTAGACAATTTTCTCTGAGTAAACTCAACATGACTCCTCCTCTATTCAGCCATGTTGAATCATGATTATTAAAAAAAAGAAAAAAGAACCAGAAGGACCAGCTAAAAGGAAAATAGCTAAACATTATATTTAAATAAACTAAATGAACTGATTGAATTATATGTGATATGATTTAGAAGTCTATTTAAAAATCAGAGAGTAAGCCAGGCATGGTGGTGGTACCCTGGGACGAAGAGGTTGGAGGATCCCAGCAAGACTGAGCTCAGCCTGAAAAAGTAGCAGGTTAATGAGACCTTCTTTAAAAACAAAACAAAACAAAAGTATAAATTGTGGAGATATAGCTCAGGATAAAGTCCCTGGATTCAATTTCCAGTACTGCTCCCCCTTAAAATCAGAGATTATCATAATATATAAAAGGTGAGATTCAACTAAGTTTCCTATAAAACAGATGTGAGGGCAATCTGACTGCGACTTCTATCACCGCATTGATCTCCAGGGTTGATTTGGCTGATCTGGCTGGCTAGGTGGTGTCCGCTTCCTCCCGCAACATTCCATGTGTGTTCCTCCCGAAGTTCCATGCTTGGTCCAAGAGGACGACCACCCCCAAGACAGGACCATTCTTTGGTCAAGAGTATATGAGTAGCTGTGCTTTCCTGCTAGAACCTTCAAACAAGCTCTCAGATTTCCTATAAGTGATGGACTTTAAGAAATACATTGATACAAGTAAATAGAAAAACACTATACCATGAAGATATCATGAAAGAACTTGATTATCTTAACATCAAAAATAAGCTTTAAGGAATATTACCAAAGGTGAAGAGCATATGGACTGAATAAAAGAACTTCAAAATACATAGAAGAAAAACAAAAGTAAAGCAGGAACTATATGGGTTCAGCTTCATAATTAGAAGCTCTAACACCATTCTGCCATCAATCATTAAAAACTTAGCGTATAGATAGTATTTGGGTACTACTACCACCAAAACTTTACTTTACATTGATAAAGATTTAATTCAATAAGGGTAGCATATTTGCCTAAAGGCAGTACGCCTTTTCTCAGAAATAGGGTGTGCTTTACAAAATACACCACATGCTAGACCATGAAAAAAATTCTTAATAAACATTAAAAAAACTAACATAGGGTCTAAGGTGTAGGTTAACAATACCATGCATACTTAGCATAAACAAGCACTTGAATTCAATCCCTGGCACCAAAAAATAAAAAGCTAAAATCTTTCAAAGTAGGTTTTAATAATTAAATTATTAGTAAATTCATGAAATGGATTCAAACAGATATTCAGGAGATTAAAAATTCCATTGAAAGTATATATGGTAATATGACAAATGTGAGGATAGAATATCAGATCTAGAAGACAGGATGGTAGTTAGTAATCATGAAAAGAAAATTTTTTTAAAATAGCAAGGGACCATGAAAAGTCCAGAAGCTGGAGAATGATGTAAAGAAAAATATAAGGTCAATCAGAGACAATGAAAAAGCAGGAGAAAGGGCAGATGAAAAAAATTCTATGTTTACAGAAGTAATGGCAGCAAACTTCACAAATATGGAAAAAGAATTTGATACAGAGTTAAATGAGGTGTATAGAACACCAATTAGTAAAGATCAAAATAAATCTACACCAAAGCATATAATAATCAAGATTCCAGAAATTCAGCACAAGAACAGAATATTAAAAGTTGTTAGAAAAAACAAATCACCTATAAAGGAAAGCCAATCAGAATCTCAGCAGATTTCTCATTATAAACCCTTAGACCAAGAAGAGCTTGGAGTGTACTATTTCAAGTCCTGAAAGTAAACAACCTTCAATCCAGATTGTTCTAACCTGCAAAACTGTCTTTAAAAATCAGTAGAGAAATAAAATACTTCCATGACAAAAAACAACTGAAGAAATTCATGACTATCAGGGCAGCTCACCAAAACATTCTTACGGATTTTAGAAAGAGAAAAGGAAGACTACAATTTCAAGCATACCAATAGGAGGAATCCACCTGGAAAGGCAAACAATTAAAATGGGAAAACAGGGAGCCAACAAGGATACAAAAATGTATAAATATTATGACAAGGATAAGCCAACACATATCAGTTATAATGATCAATGTAAATGGTCTCACTTCACCAATCAAAAGCAACAGTCTGGCATAATGGATCAAGAAACAAGATTCAACAACATGCTGCACACAAGAAACACATTTAATTCAAAAAGAAATTCATAGAATGAAAGTCAAAGAATGGAAAACTATATTTCATGTAGCCCAGAAAAAAGCAGGGATAGGTATTCTATTTACAAAGTGAACTTCAAGCCAAGACTTATCAAAAGAGACAAAGAAGGTCACTACATATTTATTAAGGGAATAATAATAGAGGAAAAGATAAAAATCATAAATATATATGCACCAAGTACTGGCACACCCAACTATATAAAACAAATATTAATGGACATGAAAAATCGAATAAGCAGTAATACAATTTTAATGGAGGACTACAGTGCCCCCATCACAAATACAATAGATCAACTACACAAAAAAATCAACAAAGGAATATCAGAACTGAACCAAACCTTTTAATAAAAGTACTTAGTAAATGCCTACTAGGTGTTCCACCTTATAACATCAGAATACACATTCTCTTCAGTTGTTCATGGGTTGTTCTCCAAAATAGACCATATACAAGCTCATGCTCAGGTAAATGCAAAGGAAATGAAATAATCCCATGCATATTATCAGCCCATGGTACAATGAAATTGGAAATAAATGGCAAAAGAAATCACAAAAATTACATACAGACATGGCAATTAAATGACAGTTTCATGAACAATCACTAGGTCAAAGAATGAAATTAAAGAAATTACACAATTTCTACAATTTAAACAATGCGAGTACAGCATCTCAGAAATTATGTGATACAATGAAAGCAGTCTTACAAGGGAAAATTATAGCAGTGAATTCTCACACCAACAAAACTGAGCAAGCTCCAATAAGCAACCTAATAATGAACCTCAAACTTCTAGAAAAAGAATAGCTGAAATCCAAAATTTGTACAAGAGAGGAAATTATAAAGGTCAAAGCAGAAAACAATACATTGGAGACTAAGAAAACAATAAAAAGAATTCATAAAGAGTTGGTTCTTTGAAAGATTAAATAAAATTGACGAACTCTTAGTCACTCTTACCAAAAAAAGGAAGGAAAACACTCAAGTCCATGCAATTAGGAATGAAAAGGTGAAATCACAACAGCTCCTATGGAAATCCAGAAGATCATCTATACCTACCTCACGAAACCCTCCCCTCTGGCCCCTTCCTTTGCTCCCTATCTCCATCTCCAAAAAACTCTATCACCTAACTCTACCTCTATTTTTGCTTTAAATTATCATTAATATTATAAAGAACCTCATGGAATAAAAATACATAGTCATTCCCAGTGTTATTAATTCCTTTCCATAAGTCTGAATTTTTATTTGATAGTAAAAACCTTCTGCCAACATCTTTTACCATCTCCTGCAGCAATACTTCAAATTTTTATTTTTCTGAGAATATCTACATCTTGCTTTCATTTTTGAGAAAAAAATTTGCACTAAATACAGAATTCTTTTACCTCTTAAAACATAGTTTCATGATTTTCTGGTTCCTGATATTTCTAGCAAAAAGTCTGATGCTTTTTATCATTGCTTCCCTATATGCAGTTGGTTGTTTTACCCTGATTATTTTCAATTATTTTTACCCTGATTATTTCCAGCTTTGGTTTTTAGTTTCACTGAGTTTTGTAAATCTGAATATAAATATTTCACAATAGTCTGAAAAAAATTGCTACTAATTTTAAATTTCTTAATCTATTCATTTTCCTCTTCTGAGGCTATAATGTGTACAATATTTTATATTGTCTCACAGATCATTGATATTTACAGTTTTGTTTTTTCTCAATCTTATTTCTATTTTTATATCAAATATTTTCTGTTGATATATCACTAATTTTATTGATGTTGTTTCCAAGCTGATATTGAGTGAATTTGTCATTTCAAGTACTGTATTTAGATTTTAAATCTAAAATATAGTTTCTATTTATTGTAGAGGTGTCTACTAATTTACTGTGATCTCATTTCATTTTAGAGGTTATTTAGAAAAATAATTTTGAGTTTTTATATACTAATTTTGATATCTGGGGTTATAAGTTTTGATTTTCTTATTATAGGAACTTTTTGCTTTAAAAAGTCTCAAAATATTTTATCACATACTGGAAATTTTAGGTAATATGTGGTAGAGATGCTTTTTCTTTTTAATCTTTCACTGAAATGTGTCATTTTGGTAAGCAGGCAGTTAACAACATGACAAAATTTCAGCTTTGTTTTCCTTCAGAGAAGCAACTGAAACATCTGCAGGGCTCTTTCAGCTTCCAGAACCTCTTTCCTACTTTGAAGTTCATCCATTAATTTTCAAATTTAGGTCAAAGATTTGATCAGAGCTGTACACTAGCTTTTGGGTTCATTTTTCTGAAGTTCTGCAAATGAAATATGTATCTGAATTATTTCCTTTGATCTATCAATAGCATAGTTTTTCCTTTTAAAGTTTTAGACACCCTCTTGTAGCTCAAAAGGTTGTTGTTGTTTTAAAAAATATTATAGGTTTATGTGAAAGAGTTAATTCAATAGGAATTATTCTGTCATCAGTGAAAGTACAACCACTATGTCTCTGAATATGATTTTATGCTATCTTTTTTATGTATCATTTCGTATATCTAAAAACTCATCTTTTGTAAATTTTGTTAACGATTTTAAACTAGCTTTCTTCTTTTACTGTACTCGTTTTTCCTTAAAATTTGTTTTAAACATTTGCTGACCTGACCTTGTCTTTAAATATTAAGTAATTTCATTCTTAGAAACCTTGAATTTTTTGTTTTATTTTTACAAAATGTAACAATATCTAAGTTATTTTTCTGGTTCCTTATGTGTTTATTCTTTGATGTGTGTCTTTCACCTCCATTTTACTTGTGTCCAATCTTTCATTTACCCTCTGCCCCACTAAAGAGTTGGGTACTGACCCCTTTGTTATTTCCGTGAAGCTATGGATTAAAGAACCATGTGGGGGAAATACAGGGGTAGTGAAATGAGCCAGTCAGTTTCTGAATAAATTGCAAGTAACCTGAACAAATTTACTTCCTTTGCCTTAGGGACAACTTTGTTATTGTGGTTAGTGTTCAAGTAATTTACCGAAGGCTTTCAGTTTCATCTCTGATGCTTTCAGTCGCTTTACAGATTTTTCCTTTATTCTCTTTTATTCATTAGTGGCTCCTCGGGCTCTCAGGACATCTGTGGAAGTGCCTGATCTGCAGTTTCTTCTACAGTGTCACATGTGACCTCCACATCTCCATCCGTCCTCTGCGTGGTACGAATGTCCTCCTAGTCCTCAGTCTCTTTGCAGAAGGTATGTGTATAGCTCATTTAAGACAATGCCTCTTAATTTTAAGAAAAGAAAGAAGAAAAAGAAGTCAAATTTCATCTCTCATCTTTATTTTGGTGCACATTTTAAAGTAGTTTTCAAGCAGTTGAAGGCTTTCTCTATCTGTCATTCCATGAGTTCAAAGAAAAGGAATTTTTAAAAAGAATTGTTTTCTCTTAATTTAAATGGGAATCCTGCTATCACTGTTGACACTTCCGTTTTACATTGCACCTTTAAATAAAGGTGAAGAAAACATGATGTCAAAAATGTGTGATAGTTCTTTTGCTCTTCAGATATTCTAATATTTTTAATCCTATAGTACAAATTTCAGTGCATTTTAAATAAAACACCCAGCTCAAGCAGGACTTAGGAACGGAGATGCTTCACACATAGACTACTTAATAGTTTTGGAGTTAATGCAGTCCTAAAGTCCGAAGAAGTGCCGTCTCTCCCACACGTCTTTGTATAGTAATTGAGGATATTACTGAATTACCGTATGGTTACTACAAGTTACTGAAAAATTTTCAGACATTGCTAAAATTTCCTAACTCATAATTTCCATCTCTGCATGTTGCTCACAAAAACCTCACAAAGATGTGGTAGGGATGCAATGAAATAACGTAGGGAGAAAGATTGATTCATGGTTTTGCTGAATAAACAGTGGCAATTAAGATTAGCAATCTAAGCTGAAACATTTCACTGAAAGCAATATTAACTGGGAATTAATTATCATAAAGACATTGCGGAATTCTATCCTTCAACATCCTTGAGAGGAAAGATATGTGTAACTCTCCCACCACAAATAGAATTGTTTAGCTGGAGAAACAGAGAAACGGTAACAATACTTCCTGTTTCCTGGGACCTTGACGTCTGAGGGTTGGGCTTATTGGACGAGTAGTTTTGTTATGGAAGCTTATACCAGCTGGTGGATGTTATCTTTTGTCTTGCCTATACCCTGACCTTTCAGCTTTATAACTTCCAAATGTTTATGTAATGAGAACTGCCCTTTTAAAATTGACACAGTGATTAAAACTGAAAAGGAGAGCCGAGTCTGCTTTCTAATAAATAGGCTGGATCTGAGCATACATCTGTCCACCAAAAATCTTCTAAGCAGCAGGCACACATTTCTTTGCTTGTATTGAAAAAGTGAAGGTGACATTTATACCATTCAATAATTTGTTCCTCCATCTGTTTACTCAATGGTGAGATTTGAGTTGGCAAACACTACACTTGCACGAATGTTACTCCAAGGGTATCCTTCAAATGTGTAGCTTGTAGATGAAGCAGCCAAAGCCTTGTTGACACATGATAATTCAGTTTTTAAGAAAATGTCCCTTCAGAAAGAGAACTACAGTCAAAGCAGAAACTCTCTTCTCTAGTAGTGCATTTTTCCCAGCAGATTGACCAAACTTATCGCAAAGTTTCCCTGATCCTATAACAGATTCTTCTACTGATTTTTCTCACTTTATCTATTCTTATCTGAAGAGAAATGAGTAGCCATTGTTTAAAACCACCTTTGTAGTGACTGTGGTGGTGGGGATTCCTAAGACATAACATAATGCTGATAAGACTTAAAGTTTTCAAAGAACATAGAGATCCAAGGGAAACACTTAACAGCAAGAAAATAGTTTTATTCAAATATAATTGAAATTAGATCTTCAGTGAAATCTAGGCCTAGAGAGGAGAATTTAAATGTTCCTTCTTCCTCATTTGCTTTCCTCTACCTGTGTTACGGTTGCAGTGGCCTTTCTGCTCCTGAAGCACGTTAGATCTTTTTATTAGATGTTAGAGGCCTTTCTACTAGCAGATCCCTCTCCTTCCACTACTCATGTCTTGTACAACTGACTTCTCAATTCAAAGTTCACCCTCTGAGAGATCTGTGTAACTGTTACTCTTTAACTCAGTACCCCATTTAATTTTCTGCTGAGCAGGGTGTACTATATGCGATTATTTCACTTGTGACTTAAAGTATTTCTTCCACCAAAATATAGTCTACTTGATAGTAGAAGCTTACATTTTCTGTTATTTCCCTGCATAGAAAACTACCTGCAGCACAGTGGGTACTCAAGAAATTGTTGGGCAGATAAATAAATAAATGAATGATATTTGCCAACCAGATTTTTGGCTTTCTTCTAAAATTCATTAAGTCTTGATTTCACCACTTTATTTTAAGCTAGGATCTAAAGTTCATCCGTTTAAGCTTTCTTAAATAAGAAAGTTCATTTGACAAATAAATAAACCAGGATTTAAGCTTATCTGATGTTCTGCTTTCCAGGTGAATAGAAGTTTGCTTCCTTTATTGTCAAAGACTGAATCTCCTTCTTGTCCTTTCAGTAAATCCCATATCTGAATCTTAGTAATGCATCTAAATTGTTCTCATGAGCCTGGAACGAAATTGGCATCACTGGGTAAAATATACAAGACTTGCTGTTTACTTCCTGGTTGTTCCCAATAAACCCCATACTGTAGAAGACAAAACTTAAATTGCGGCACTGAAATATGCCACTTTAAAATTTTTATTTATTTTTTTTTGATTTTTTTTGAAATTTTATTTTAAAGACAAAAGAATGGAGACATATGAACCAGAAAAGCCATAAACAATACAGAAAATACAAAGTTATACAGAATATAGTAGGGAATTAGAACTGGATGTTGTATTACATAGTTATCTTCACATTAGTTAACACAAAAACATTAAAGGAAATAGCAAATTATAGATAAGATAGTAGGGAATTTGCACTGGAT